>JAABKJ010001755.1:60898-223734 GCA_011634705.1 Andricus grossulariae
ACTTAAAAAATAAAACATTTTCTTTTAATATTGTATTCCAGAAAAGAATACTTCGAATTTTTACGTGAACATTCCGGACAATTTAATGAAATCCTATTATACAGAAAAATATACACTCAACATTTCACAACAAAGGAACACATACATGCCGATGCGATTAATGCGTTTTGTATTTATTGGCGATCGGAAATCATTTTTTCCTGTAAATTGAGCTTAATTAATAGTTTACTGGTAGTAAACTATTGATACCACATTTTAAGTGTGTTTTTAAGTGAAAATAGAATACAAATTATGTCTGGGAGTGTGGCGATCGGTGTGCTTACATAGACTGTCGAAATAGACGAGGAGATGCTGGGATTATTTTATTCCTTTTACCACCGAAAAGCAGTAAAACATTTATTGTATGGTTCCAAAATGAAGGTGAGTAAATAAGTAACAATTATGAGCGTGTAGAAAAATAACGAATTATTAAATTTCCCAAAATTCTGAAATTCCCGAATTTATTATTTGTCGAATTATATATAATTACCTAAAATAGTTTTAATTAACATAATTAGGTTAATTTATTACTAGGTATTAAAATTAAATAATTAATTAATTAATTAGAAAAGCAACAAAATTATAATTGCCCAAATATGTATTTAAATTCCGGTATTTACATTAATTCGGTATTTTTATTTTTGGTCAATTTGTGTGTTAAGCGGTAAAATTTCTCATCTCAAAAAGATCTACAAATTTTATTTTAACCATTTTTTTATAAGATGCATGGTTTTTGTTTTGTGAATAAAAATAAAGAATGTGTGTTTCCCTCAAAACTATGCGAGATACGATAAAAATGTTAGAAAGCAAAATTGTTTAGCTCAAAAAGTTCAGCCATCAATGGCTGAAGCTTATAATTCTTCTGGACAGGATTTTTATTCAGACATGAATAGAGAAATGCAATCAGAAGCAGAAAATTCAAGATTGCCTGCGATGTTCAGTGAGGTCGTTCAACATTTATCAGATATCAAAAGAACAACTATTAGACAAGAAAAAATTCCAAAGAATGACAATAACATTGATCTGGAAACATTTTTAGCTTCAAATAATGTCACAAACGAAGCGCGTAAAACCATGATTGGGTTGCAAATGAGACCCGATAATTATGCACAACCTTGCACTGATGCTCAAAAACTTTTAGCGATGCAATGACATTATTATTTGGCATCCTGCTGTGATAGAATGCGACAAACAGGATTACAATTGCCTCATACCAGAACCGTTGAAAAATGGGTCGCTAAGAACGACGTTACTCCGGGCTTCATAGAATTGACATTCCAAAATCTCGAAAAGGATATAAAAACTTTGCCAACGGAAGCAAGGTTGTGCAATGTAAAATGGGATGAAATTTCGTGCAAATAATTCGAGAAGTATAGTACGAAACAAGATTTAATAGAAGGCTTTGAAGATCTTGGCCCATTGGGAAGAACGCAAAATCGCGCTAATCATGTTTTTGTGTTCACACTCAATGGTATACACACTTTATACAGGTGGTGACAAGTAGATGGATTTTTCTTTGCATGACATTCTGTCAATGGAAAAAACATTCTGGCCCTACTTAAAATGCTGCTCGACAAGGGTGAAGAAATTGGCCTGAAAGTAACAGAACGAAATCCTAGCTTTGAGCACAATGGTAAAAAGATCATTTCTATTCATGACATGAATCCTGATATGGAAGCTATCTGGGATGCAGATCAAAGAGGCAAGTTGTCCAATAATTTGAAGCCTTATCTACTGAAAATTTAGAATCCAGAGCGGTTTTAGAAGATTTTCTATCGTAGACTCCAACTTTAAAACTCCTGGATAAAAATGGTCGTGTGAAAACCTTGCCTTGCTTTAATGGTTTAGGCATGACAATTCGTGGTCTTTCGGAACTGTACGATGATGTGTCTTTGAAACTGCCAAGTTTTCAATTGTGCACTAGGCTGTGCATGACAGATTACATAGAGATGCTCTTTGCACAATTCCGAGGAAGAGAAGGCTCTAATCCCAGTCCCACGCGTCATATGCTTCGATTGATAATTCATCATATGATTTCAGTGAAACACAACATCACATCTTCCCGGAGAGCCAATATCACTAAAAAAATGACGACAGAGTGGGCTATGAAGAGATCACCAAAGAAGAGCTTCAAGAACAAGCTCAAAATCAGCTTGATAAAAATGAAACATCAGCAGCTAGTGCGATTGCATACGCTGAAGAGAGAAAATTCAGTGAAGATCCTCTTCCAACTGAAAACCATAATCTTCAGTCCAGCACCCAACACCCCGTCATCGAAGAGAACAATAATTTATCTAGTGATGATGATGATGATGACAGTATTCAAAACAAGGATAACGGAAATCATGACTCACAGAATCAGAATTTCCATGTCAATGATGACGAGTGCGTGAGCCAGTTATACGAATTTGAAAAGATGGATTCAATTCTACCTTTTCAAGCGTATAGCAGTACCTATGACGGTAGCTCAATTTCATATTTCGTTGGCTATGCAGCATATATGCAACAACCAAGAAATGGGATATGCCATCAGTGTTTTCAAGTTCTGTTGAATCCTCCAGAAAGCGCAGGAGATGTTGATGATACTTTCATGGAATGTCGCGAATACGAAAGTAAATCTTCGTATGAAGTAACCCTTTTGAAGAAACCTTCTTCGAAATTTCACGAGATGATAACAGGGAATTTGCTTTTGCTTGAGAGGATCATTGAGCGAGTACGTCATCAGGCTAAAATCAAATAGAAAATCGAAAAGACAGCCATTCGCGGCATCAGTTTAGTATACCCTGACACTTATATTCGACAAAATTTTAAATTGTCGAAAATAATTTATGATTAATTATTATAATTAAGAAAATTGATATTCGGAAATTTTGAATTTCGGAAAAAAACGGAAAATTGAATGATTCTCGAATTTTTTCACATAATATATCTATGTTCATTTTACATATATAAGTTGGTTCCAAATAAAATATTATTTAGGAATGATTTTATTTCTTCTAAAATGTTATACTTCTGGTGAGAGGGCTGAGTAAACTGTAGAGTTTATTGTTCTTTTTAACAACAGTACTATAGAATTAGGAAACTAATAAAAAATTTGTTATATTTGTTAGAAATTGATACTTTTGTAACTCCGCGGTTGAAACTAAGAAGCAATCAACCATTTATTTTCGTTTAATTATAATTTGTATTAATCAGGCTAATTTGTATATAATTACTTGGATATAGAGATGAGCTTCCACGCTGGATAGGAAGGATGCTACGTCGGAGAAAACTCGAAAACAGATGGGGTGAGGGCCTAGTAAGTGGAATAGCTCCGCGGGGATGCCCAAAAGGTAGTGTTCTGTCGCTTCTCTTGTGGTGCATTGTTGTGGACGGTCTCTTTCGAAGGCTAAATAAAGAGGGGTATTACAATCAGGGATATGTGGATGACTTTGTAATCCTAGTCAGGGGGGCTCATCTGGAGACGCTGATGGGTCCCATGAGGTCGGACCTGCGCATCGTAGAGCTCTGGTACGATAGCTTATGGCTCTCGGTAAATCCTGAAAAGTTCAACCTGGTCACTTTCACGAAAAACTATAAAGTTCCAAAAGTTGACGCTCCTGTATTTTGTGGTGGGAAGCTGACGTTTTCAGATTCGGTTAGATATCTGAGAGTCATCCTGGATAGCCAGCTGAACTGGGCAAAGCACATGGAGAACCAATACAGGAATTTTGTCATGACTTTTTGGATTTGCAGGAGAGTCTTTGGGTTGACGTGGGGTCTAGGGCCTACATTGCTGGCATGGCACTACTCTGCTGTCCTAAAACCCAGGCTCCTTCATGCGGCTGTGGTCTGGTGGCCACGGGCGGAACTTAAATCAATGCAGGACAGGCTCCGAAGACTATAAACGCTGGCATTTAGGGGTCTGACTGGAGTAATGAGGACTACGCCCACAGCGGCGATAGGCTTCATGCTGTGTGAAGAATCCCTGCATGTTGCAATAACCGCTAGAGCGGCATACGTGACGGGCCGCCTGGCAAGATCAAATAGATGGACTCGGGGGACTACACACACTAAGCTCCCGAGTGATATCAGCGCATTGCCGATTCTACAGATAGGTATACCACATGGTCGACATGCTACTGTCTTTCCGGCGGAGGACCTGGCCGTTCTTCGCTGTGCTGAAACACTAATAGAAACACCAAAGTAAATAGTCTGCTGCTGGCAGGCAGATTGTGATCTGTTCCGACAGCCAAGCGACACCAACTGCAATAGGGAAACCAGACATAACATTAGAACTAGTTTGGGATTGCAAAAAGGCATTAAACCAAATTGCAGAAAGAAACAATGTGGCTCTCGTATGGGCCCCTTGTCACACAGGGATCAAGGGCAACGAAAAGACGGACCAGTTGGCAAAACGCGGCGCAGCAAGTGAATACATAGGACCAGAATCGGCACTGCAAATAGCGTCTTGCTGTATCGGTTTGGCCATTAAAAGCCAGCAGAGCCAGGGAAATCCTGGGTTTGCCCAAGAAGGATACTAGGACAGTGGTACAGATCCTAACTGGGCACAAACACTTAAACTACCATATGCACAAAATGGGGTATAACCCCACGACAGGGTGCAAGAAATGCGGCAGGTATGATGAAACATCCCTGCATGTACTATGCCAGTGCCCGGCATTAGCTAGGCTCAGGCAACAGACCCTCGAGGCCCATTTTATGGGACCAGAGGAAATTACAACACGATCAGTAGTCGACATACTAGGCTTCGTCAAGAGGTGTGGGGTCAACTGCTGAGGGCGAATAAGTAAGGGCGTGGACCAATAGGCTTTATAGCTTGAACGCCAGGGGAGCTCTCCATGGGCTCCTCGCCCGTTTTATAACTAACTAACTAACTAACTAGGCTAATTTGAATATAATTACTTACATAATCATTTATAAAAAATTTGATAATTTGTTATTACAATTTTAAATAAATTATTTAGCGACTTCATAATAAAGTTTCTTATGCAAAACTAAAATGTTTCATCAGT
Source organism: Andricus grossulariae (assembly GCA_011634705.1). Lineage (NCBI taxonomy): Eukaryota > Metazoa > Arthropoda > Insecta > Hymenoptera > Cynipidae > Andricus > Andricus grossulariae. The sequence goes on from JAABKJ010001755.1 coordinate 65,953, forward strand.
AAAAATTTAATTTCGACTTTTGGTTCCCTTTACTTTAATTCCATTTTTACTTGTGATATTTCCTTGAATATTCTATTTGAAATTGTACAAATAGACATGTCCATTTGTAATTCTACATTGAAGAATTTTATTTTGGTTAGAAAATACTTTAAATTAAAAGTTTTGAACAGTGAAAAGTTGAATAGCCGGGAATTTTTTTCTTAGGGTAACTTTTCACAAAGAACAATTACAATATTAAAAAAAATACATTTACATTACATTGCATACATTTGGAGAAAAGTAATTATTAAATTCTCTTTTTAATCTTTTTTTGGTTGGGAAATTAATTTGAAGAAAAAGTTACAAAAAATGCAGAGTGAGAGATTTCCCACGGTACTAGGGTCGGCTGTATTCCATTGCTGAGGTAGAAAACTAGGAACACTTTCTCCTTACTGCAGGTGTGGAGAGGATTCTTCGATGCTCCCGATAAAAGAGAAAATATAACAAAAACAGCATAAGAGCCTAGAGATGCCTGTTCATAACAGAAACATTTGTAGCGGTAATAATTTTTAGGCGAGATTACCTATTCCCCGTTTGGAATTTTTGTGGTAACCGCCTATGCCCATCTCCACCAGGAACCTCCCTTGGATCTCAAACGACAAAAAAAATACATTCTATTCTTTATAAGTAGAGTCCACTATTCTACCCCGGATGTCAGAAGGATATGCGATAAAAGATGTTCCGGAAGTTCATGTGGGGACTTGAGACGTGAAGATATGCTGAAGAAAAAGGTGGGCGTGGATCTAATCGATCATTTGCGTCGATGGTACAACTCTGCGTGGCTTTCACTTGAGACCACAGAATTAAAAAATTTAACCAACAAAAAATTAAGACAGCCCTAGATTCTTAAAAATTAAGATAAATTATACAATGAAATAATAGGATAGATGAATAAAACATAAAGAAAAATAAGATATCATAAGAAATATAATAAAAGAGAGGAGTGCCGAATTTTCCTACTCTCTATGTGAACACGAGAGCATTTAATTCAAAATCATTTACTCGAAACTAAATTTGTGCATTGCAGAAAATCTGTATCGTCACAATGCATGTCTAGATTTCAGCTTGCACGGCTGGGAGTGAACCATCTGTGCACGTGCACATATGGGGCAAAATATCTCAAGTGTCCTCTAGTACGCATGGTTGTCGTAATACAGGGGATGAAATTTTCGTGATTTTACCACACACACACACACACACACACACACACACACACACTAATACTCAAGTAACCATAACATCTACTTAAGTTATCCAATTAGACTTTTCTATCCAATTTTTTTAAACGTTTTTTCTTCAGCTTTACGAAAAAAATAATGATTTTGTCATACAAAAATTGCTTCACATCCATTTTTCAATTTTAATTTTATTTTTGCGTTTTTGTCCAAGACAGGCCGCAAATTTTTTTTCCAGTTGCAGAAGAAAGCGTATTTTGATCCCTTGAAAACGATCTATTAACGAAAATGGGGCGAAAGAAATTGGTGGAGATATAGGACATGTCTGGCTTTTATAAAACAGTTATTTTAGACATTTATTCGACTAAATTTAAGATCAAAGTCGAGGTGCTTTTTAGTAAGTCTCCTTGCCTGCCACATCAATAATTAAATTCACAGCAGCAAGCCCGCTTGCAGTCTTGCTCAATCATGGAGATGCGGTCAAAAGAAAAGCGTCCTAGCAACATATTGCTAACATATTAACATTTATTGACATATTAAATTTCAGACCTATTCTTTATTAAAAAAAATCACGTCAATTACAGTTTTTTTTCTCGGGAAGACATCATAAACCGAAGATGATAAATATTTTCTCAAAGTCAGAGTTAATTCAGCAGTTGAAAAAATTGTTCTTAAATTATGCAGATCACGCTTGTGAATATTCTTCCAAAAAGGATTGTAACAACACCGAACATAGCTTCTTCCTGGCATGATTAAAAATCAAGCACAAAAAAAATAGCTAAATTGTAGCAGTGAGTAAGGATTCAGGGAAGTGAATCCAATCACTGTAGATGGGAAAACTTTACGAATACGGTAACGGGCAAGTCGTATCCATATTTAAAATTAATCATTCGTATTATTATTCCAAACAATATAATTTTCGTATTGAATAATAAGGATGACGACAACATATAAATTAATAAATTGGAGTACAAACCTGCAGCGATTAGATGAAGTGTTGGTCTTAAAAGACGCTGTATTTATGGAATAGTTCCTGGCGGCAGCGCGCCACTCACGTGCAAGTGAGTGGTGGGCAATGCCAGATTGGTCCGCGCTCGCGACGTAAAATTTTACGAGCGGGGAACCGTGAGAGAGAGAAGGAGTGGGGGGAAATGAGGATGGGGTAGTGGAGGGAGGGGAGAAGTGAAAAGTTTTAAATACTATATTAATTAGGCTACGAAACACATTTTTGTAATTAATTTTTTTTTAATTGTTTCTAAAGTCTTGAAAATGAAGTCTCGACATAAAAGTGGTTTAAAATTACATAGTAAAAGTAGAAACAAGAATGATATTTCCGTTAACAGATGATGGCTGTAGCCGGGATTTCAAACGCGGACTCTCGCAACTCGGCAGCTGCGCGCAAGGAATGTCCTATATCTCCATCAATTTCTTTCGCCCCATTTCCGTTAACAGATCATTGCCAAGGGATTAAAAGAAGCTTTCTTTCGCAAAAATTCGTGAAAAAAATGAGCACCCTCTCTTTGAGAAAAACGCAAAAATACGTTCAAAATTAAAAACCTAAGGTGAAATAATTTTGTCAGTAGGAGTTCTAGTTAATTAAGTATCGACGTGCGTGGTAAAATCACGAAAATTCGAGATTTCATTGACAGCATATGGAGAGAGTTGCTGGAGGTTCGGATGATAAAATTTCAATACAAGTTGTATTTTATTAATGCATAAAGTATTAGAGTAGTGACGTCAAAGTTTTCTTGTCTGAAATTTGTAACAAATCAAAAGTTTATTAAAAGACATGACCTCAAAGAAAGCTCCGCGCTGCTCCGTTGTTATTTCTATTAAAATACGAAATCAGCGAGGTGGTGATTGAAAAAATAAAAAATTTTGCTTCGCTCAATTGCGACCTTCGTTTTAAACACGTTTACAAGACAGGTGTACGTGCATGGTGATAAGACACACTAGGAGTCTAAACTGGTAAAAAATAAAATCTTTGGTTAAAATACTTAAAAATTTGGTATCGGTCATCTTTTTTTTGACAATTTCGACCTCAAATTCGAAGGCCTTGATCCCAAAAACCCCCTGACGAATACTTTTCACGAACGAAAAGTCAGTTTTTTTTTTAATTTGGTCCGAAATCTTTGTAAAAGTGTTGCATATACAATGAATGGAAAAGCTGGAAAATGACAGTTAATTTCAAATGTTAAACGTTAAACAATAACTGATTTTGTGAGACAATTTTGAATCTGTTCATAATTAAACATGTCACGTATTTTAACGTTGAAAATGAAACTTTTTCAATACGAAAGCCTTAGTGTTAAAAATGTTATTCAGATTTCTTTTAGTCTTAAATATTCCATTTTTACCACAATGATTGGACTTTTTAAAATATATAGCTAAATTTGTCTGTTCGTTGAAATTTAGCAATTATAAATCACATATTAATAAAAAGACAATTTGAAACTGAATTTTTTAAAAAATAGGGATCAATTAGTTTTCAATATTTTATGAATTGGAAGATGGATAATGTTTAATTGATAACATTTTTATTTAGTTTAAGGGAAGAATTGTTTATTTAAAAATTTTCTCTGTGTCGAAAGAGGCTATTTTTTCATCAGTTTTACTGAGTTGCAAGGGATGCAATTACGGGTTTCAAGTTTATTTAAACCGGAAGAGAAAGTGTTAAAAGCTTCCATTCTTTACGTGTTAAATACTGAGCGTTTGAAATAAACATTTCGGAATTAAAAATTTGATAAGCTTTACTGGTAAAAGTTAAAAATTCAAAAGTGTTATACTTTGAATGCTTTAATTTGCATTTCAGTTTTGATTACTTAAAAAAAAAAGATTTTAATTTTTAAGAGTTTTAATTTTTATATTTCAGTTACCGTAAACAATTTCTGCGAATCTGGAAATGACTTGGCTTCAAACTTCATCCTCTAATAACATTTTTCAATTTATACTCTCTTTCAAGTGAATCGTTAATATCACTCGAAAGTAAACTTTATATAATTCATTTCATAATAATTTTAAATATTTTTCGTTATCTTTAATAGACTGGTATGAACATAATACAATCGTTACATCAATTATTACATTTCAGAGTTTTCACTTTTGGACATCCTCCATTTACCGAAGAATTGGGTAAATTTTATAAAATAAATTTTCTCCGCGTAAAATTTCAATTCAATTTCAGGACTAAATTGATCAACTGGAATTTACTGTGACATATTTGTGGTTGGCACACGCCTGATATTAAACCACTTTCGGATTGGGTACTTGCTTCCTAATGGAGTATCATTCATTTCATCTGTGTCCAATTGGTTAATGTGGTGGGTGAATATGTTTATTTTTACTCGTAATGCGGTTGCACCAGAAAGCATATATAGTCCACGAAAAATCGTATGATTACGTACTGGTTTTTCCACTAATGCAAGGACGTCACCATTGGCTGCTGATAAAACAATTTCTACTCCGTTTGGCAGAGCCATGGGGATATCATCTCTTCCTCTCAAATGAAGTGGTGTACCAGGAGGAAAAGTGTATGTTTGAAGTTTCAATTCCCGGTACGGATTTTTGGTGGGGAAAAATCGATAAAGTGGAAGTTCTTTAATTTTAATTCCAAGTACTGTGGAATACATGGGCTTGCCAGGAGGAGACGTGGACCTGACACGAAGAGCTGACTCGGCAGGAATAGAATACCTAGTAGGAGCATGAGGTCTCGGAGAAGGAAGAGCCCTGGTAGGAGAATGATCCCTGCCAGGAGAATAAGAAGGTCCGGAACGAGGAACATCATTAATCTTGTCGCCATTATGATCCACTTCGAATTGCGAACTCAACTCTGGAATAACAAACAGAAGATAACATTTTATTAAAGCATACAATCGTACCGCCAATTCGGCTGGAAAAAGCACACAATTTTGTTTCAGATTTATCAATTTTTTATAAAAAAATCACATTTTGAATGATTTTCAACGAATAGGCTCAATCAAAATTGTTTAAATAATTATTAATTATGGAAATTTTGGAAGCATCATAGGAAAGGGTCATAGAAAATTCATTATTGGTCGATTACGTAAACAAAAATTGACCGTATTCGTTTATTCTTTGTGAAAAGACAAACTCCGAATATGATTGAATAATTGATCATTCTTGTTAATTTTGAAAGTCATGAAGAATAAAAGCCATTGATAAGACATTCTTGTTTTTGTTTACTAATTTGTTTAGAACGTGTTACATTTTTTTAAAATTATTTGGGGATAGAACTTGTTAAGTGAATCTGGAAATCTTAATAACATTTTATTTCAGGAAAATAAAAAGATATAAACTTTGCTCCTAAATAAAAAATGAAGACAATTTTTCACATAAAATCGAATCAGATGAATCTTTTCTACGTTAAAAAATATTTCATTAAAAAGATACTGCATAGAATTTTTCAAAATTTTTACAAACTTAAACAAATTTCCTTAAAATCTTTCAGATTTTCATATTTTTAGAAAATATTTGAAGTAAAATTTTTTCAAAATAAGTAATCGTTTGAAATTTTTCCACGAATCTTGAGAAATTTCTTTATTCCCTTACAATATTGTTGAGAAGCTTCGTTTTCCGAAATATTCAAGAATCTATATTTTGTTTTAAATTATTTTAGGTCTTCTAAAGATTGAGATTATTTTATAATATTATTAAAACTTCTCAACCTTCGAAATATCTTTAAAAATAATTCACAGATTTCCTGAAATTTCTTCAATTCCTTCTAAATGGGAAAAAGTTTCTTACAATCTTCCAGTTTCTTTTTCCATCTTATTTGAAACATTTAAAATTATTTTCTTTAAAAATAAAACCTAAATTATTTAAAATTTTCCCAAAATATTATTGTGGGCAACGGTAATTTTTGGTAACCGTTACCGCAATTTTTTTCATTTTATTCTGTAAAAATAAAGATAGTCCACGGTTTTGTTCAGGATTTAATTTTTCGCATCTGTTTAGAAATGTAAAAAAGTTTTCAAATTGTAGTGTGGGCGCAGTATGCTAAGCAGGGAATCATTTCTTAATCTTATAAAATTATTTACCATGACAATTGTATTTTATATCAATGATGTTTAGAAACATTTGCAAACGTTCAATTATCCACCCAGAAGGACGAATTTTCAACAAAATAGTTCGAATTTAGACCAAGGAATATGATTTCAAGAAAATAGTTGATTTTTTTATATGCAAAGATAAATTTTAAAACCAGAAAGTTAATTTTTTAGCAGAGGATGGCATTTCAACGAAATACATGAATTCTTAACACCATAGTTGAGTTTTCAACTTAGAAAAAGAGAAGTCTTTGACTAAAAATGGAATTGTTAAATTTTCATTAAAAAAAATTATTTTTCAACAAAGAAACGACTTTTCTTGAACTCAATGATAAAAGACTAATTTTTGTCAAATAGTTGAACCCTCAACCAAAAAGATGAATTTTTGACATACAAGATTAATTTTTTACGAAATAGTTAAAATTATAGATAAAACAATCATTTTTCATAAAAAAGGAAATTTTCTAAAAAATAGTTATGGGTTTAACCAAAAACGCGAATTCTGATAAGGATAAACAATTTTTAACATTCAAGTTTAACCCTTAATCAAGTAGCTGAATTTTAACCAAAAAAGATCCTGTTTTATCCAGATCGTTAAGTTTCCAATCAAACTGTTTCGTTGAAAACTGTTCTTTTCCGATGGGAAATTTTCTATCGAATCTCCTCAACATATTTTACCAAGTCTGCTAAGTAATACAAATTTTTTATATTATATTACTTGTTTATTTTATAAGTTAATTTTATATAAACAAAATTTATTTTATAATATTGGGAAATAATTTTGTTTCTAACGGTCACAAAAAAATTTTCTGTACCCACAATCATAATTTTGGGAAAATTCAAAATAATTTAGGTGCTATATAAAATAATAATAATTCTAAGATTTGGAGATATCAAAAAAAGTCGAAAAAGAAACTTGAAAATTGTAAGAAGCTTTTTCCAATTAAGGAGGGTTTAGAAAAATGTCAGGAAAACTTCGACATCTTTTAAAAGATATTTTCAAGTTTTAGAATTTTGGAAAAGATTTAAAAATAATCTCAATCTTGAGAAGATAATAACAAAATTTCTTAAGATTAGTGGCAGCTTTTCAAACAATCATTTATTTTAAAAAATCCCATTTCAAATTAATTCTAAAAATGTAAAAAAATCGGCAAGATGTTAAGGCTATTTACTTCATTTTTAAGGATTTTTAATGAATTCGATTTAGACGTTTCTTGAATTAAATATTTTTTTATTGCAAAAAGACTCGTGTGCTTGAATGTTTGATAAATAAATTTCTTCATTTTTATTCCAGAACAAAATTTATATTTTTTTATTTTTTAGACAAATTAATGAAAAAAGGTTATTTCTCGGCACTGATAAATACAAATCCAGAGTTATGGTATAAAATTTGAGATAAATTAATTTTGTATTACAATTAATTTAGAATAGATACTATTTGGAAATTATTGAAACAATTCTTTCAAACAAATTACAGGTTGGATATTTTTGAAGAAAATTATTTACTTTTAGACATTTAATAATTTTATGGAATGAACGAAAAATTTCTATTGTATGACTTTTTGCTGTGATACTTTACAAGAATAATTAATTAATTAAACAATATTAATTTTCATCATCACATTCTGGGTTTGACTCTTTTTCAAAGAATGCGCTCACTTTTCTTACGAAATCAACTAGGAAGTACTTTCCAATGACTTTTCGCTATGATATCTTCAAAACTGACAATATTTAATAATCATTTAATTAAATTTGGCAAAAATCCCAAGAATTATAGTAATGGATCGTCGGAAAGACGACCTTAGCTGACTCCTTAAAAAACTAGAGCGTATTCGTTAAAAATTATCCAAACTGGGGTCTAGTATATAAAAATTGTTTATATAATTGCCAAATAGCATATATTTTCAATAATTCGTAATACGACGTTAATTTATTTCACATTTTATACCAAGAATCTGTATATGAATAAGCTAAACATAATAAACATTGCCCATGGCGAATTAGTTTATAGCGTAATAAACATTGTTTTCCCAGTCGTACTTCTGAAAAGTTACAAAAAATGCCCATTTTGTTGTGAAATAAAAATTACCACTTTTTTTTTTAAAAGTCCACAAAAACTAGCCTAGCGTTTCTATAGTGTCAGGTGCGACGACACGCCACGAAGGACGCCGGGTGGCGCGGGCGTCGCGGCAACACGTATGTCTCGGGCAGCCATTTTGTGGATTTTAAGGTTGCTCTGAGCGGGATGAATTCCGCGTCTCGGTCCGCGATGGACTATCTGCTTATTAAATTTTCACCAAACCGAATGATGCGTCTGACCGCAATCATTTTTTTGCATCAAACTGAGTACAACTAATTGATTTATTTCAGTGTAGATTCTTGAAACGCGAACAATTCGATACGAAGCAAATCCGAGAGTTTATTAAGTTTGTAATTTTGATCTATCAACCTTGAATCGTTTGCTTTAATAAAGAAAATCTTAAGAAAATGGAATAAGAACTGTATCGACTCCAGTGATCTCTTTCTCTCTCTCCCTCCCCCTCTCTATCTCCCTCTCCCTCTCTCCCGCGAATTGTGACCCGCTGTGACCCGCGAACTCAGTTCTTCCGAGAAGTGGCACTAATTCGGAAGTAAGTAAAGACTACTTTGTTAAACAGGATTCCCATCCTTCGCCATCCCCGGCCAGTCGCTCATTAAATTAAATGTTGGGTAAATCCCGTTACAGTATATAACGGCTTAATTTCAAGCAATGGATCAGTAGATTTTAAATACTGGCGTGAAAAAGACAACTATACTCATTTCGCCCAATCCTACCCTATTTTCTGAATTTACAAATTCATATTGCTTTGTTAAAAATGAAGAATTAAAAGCTGTGTGCGGAAAACCAGCATGCAATATTGTGCAATATAAATGTTTACAAAAATAAAAGGATCGTGGAATTATATCTGAAATTTTGAATAAATACGAAAAAGCACGAAGTATGCCTGTCACAAGTTCCGCTAGCGTATCTCTGCAAATCTATATTTCAACATGCGGAGCTGAGGTGTACCGTCTGGGCACGGGCACATATGGAACACTCCTAACTGTACACGTTATAATGTAGACGTGTCTAGTTATACCGCTGGTGTAAAGCTTAACAAATATTCCTTAAAATTATAGATATATGATATTACTATATTCACCAATACAACTGAGGATTACCGACAAGGATAGGACCAGAGTATAGACGATTCTCATCTTTTCTAATTCGAGGAAACACTTCTCAATATAATAATGGACAATTCGATTCACAATGTCACTAATGAATATTCTGCTTCTTCATCAGATTTTATAATCTATACTATAGTCGTTATCTTTATGTTTTAAAGCTTCAGCATTGTCCTTGTGAGATATTAGAATTTCATAAGAGTCAATGTTTATACAATCTTTTACGTTTTGGGGACAGTTAGCTTTCACACAGCAATTTGATATAGAATCTACTATGGCTGATTAATCGTCATCGTTATCAGTACTCGCCGAACCAGCAGATTGAGCATCGAGCAATGAATAATGATTTTAAAATATTTTCTACCAGTATGAGAATATTTTTTAAATAAATTCTTTAGACATTTTTTTCATTTGAGAAGATTGATATAATTAAAAGTTTAACATCGACGACAGATTAATTTAACAGATTAGGGGCTTTCTTTGTTTTGAGTAACTGACACTTATCACCAAAGAGATTCGGCAAAATACGAAAAGTTGTGTTTTTACGAAAAACACACGGTTTACTTTTAACTAGAATATTCTCATTAAAAATTGTTAAACAAATCCAACGTTTAAAAGTTGAATTTGCTCTGGTCATTTCCTATTCAAATAAACTTCATTTAAATCTCCCACCTAGTCTTAGCCAGTCGGCATCGCATAAATTGGAGAACAAATTTCGGTAATCCTTTCTAATATTTTTGGTCCTAATACTTACTCTTCCAGTTTCCTTGATTCTACTCACGTGTAATATGGGCATTCTTTTTTAAATGACCTGCTAATCCACAATAATAGCCATTCGAGCTATTTATATTTTCGTTTTCACTCACATTTTGTGAATTTCCATCCGGTTTTTCCAACCGAGTTAGAACTTATTTTATCTTGTGAACTCTAATCAGAACTATTAGTCGGATTTTAGTTTTGATTCCCGTAATTTAGTTTTTGGGAAGTTTGTTTTTGGTAATTATGATTATTTCCTGAACTATTTTTGGCTTTTTCTGTTCGGAGTTTAATTACACGATTATTTTATGCTTGATTTGAGCTTAAAGTAGTGGTGTGAAATTGATCTATTCGACTCCACGACGAATTAGAAGTTTTGATTCGACTGTCGATTAGCGCTATTTCTGATGGATCTTATTTTAAAATCAACAGAACGATTTCATAAATGTATAGTAAGATAAGATAGCGCAAGTCCATTATTATCAATGACTCAATTCACTAAATGCCATTTTCTCACGTCAAAAGTAATTAAAACTGACTCAATATGAAACGAAAAATCGGATACAACCTGGAAAGAAAATCGTGAAAAAATTTGTTTGTTGCGTTTGCTTCTTGTATTTGAAGAAATAATAAAAAATCTCTGCACTCACGACGCGGCTGATAAGAACCTTCCAGACGTCATCTGCAGTACACGTTTATCGAAATTATATCGCAAAAAACATGATTAAGTAGAATCGAAATTATACCGCAACAAACGTAGTTAAGTAGAAACTGTTGGGACACTAAATTTTGCACAATTCTAGAAAAACAAGATTCAATTTAAAAACAAACTGCCCGTGTCGTATTTTTGAAACTTTCAGAATTCTACTATTTACAAAGGCTACGAAAAGAAATATTTTGATTTACTCAAAATACAAAAACCGGAACCCACTAAATCCAGTAAAAGGTATGTATGCGTTCAATATATTTTCGAAAATATGTAGGTGTAAAATGACATATTACGTGCTATTGAACTACATTAACTTCTCCAATAGATGATACTGTGACCAATGGGCATTACCGCAAATTAAATTAAGAAAGTATAGGAGATTGCTATCCTCTCCCTAATATCACGGATATCTCAGATCGATTCAGAAAAGCACAATATTTCTCGTTTTTCAACCTGGTCAGTGCCTGGTCAGTACCTGGCATGCCCTTCGGTTTAAAGAATGCACCTGCAACCTTCCAACGTTAAATGGATCTCGATTTAACCGCCCTTCAGGAAAGTTAATTTTTTGTATATATGGATTACGTAGTCTTATATGCGAGTACCCTTGAAAAGCACGAAGAAAATTTTACAAAATTAGCAAATGGGTTAAAGATAAGCAAATTTAAAACTCCAGCCAGATAAATTTGAATTTTTGCGTCCAGAAGTAGTTTATCTTGGACATGTCATTGATAAAGAAGGAATAAGGCCAGATCCAAGAAGGCTACATAAATTATTGAAAAAAGATGTAGAATTTAAATGGACAGAAACTCAACAGAAAGCATTTGATATGCTAAAAAATAAATTGTGCGAAGAAGCCTTGCTACAAAGACCTGATTTCACTAAACCCTCAGTTTCAATCAACAAAGCTTCTGGCTATGCAGTTGCAAAGAAGCTTTAGAAATTGTGTTTTCTGTAATCCATTTCCGACCCTACTTATATAGGAAAAAATTCACCTTAGTAACCGATCATAAGCCATTAGTGTGGTTCCAAAATAGCAAAGATTCTTGTTCTCGCGTAACAAGCTAGTAATTAAAATTAGCAGAATACGATTTTGACCTAATCTATAAGGCTGGTAAGATGAATGTGACCACCGACACCCTATTCAGAAATCAAGAAATGCGAAAGCCTGAAGAACAATTTACCCGAGAAATATAAAACTCCAAAAAATTATTAAATCAAGAAATACGAAATCCCGAAGAACTAATAAATCAAGAAATACGAAATCCTGAAGAATTATCAAATCTAGAAATACGAAACCGAGAATAAATATTGAATCAAAAATAAATAAAGAGCGAAATTATTAAAACTAAAATAAATTTCACTATCATTGAACTACCTCTAAGTCGAAGAACAAGTTCAAGTTTTGAAAGCCTTTATTGTGAAAATAAAATTATTCCTATAATAGGAAAATCCAAATTCCAAGTATTAGAACAAATGAGAAAAAATCAAAGCAATTGTCAATGAAGAAAAATTATGATCCTGCCTATGAGCATTTATTTAACGATATTAAATAAAGCATCTACAATCCAGATGTAAGAGCATTTAATAAATTGAGTTCAATTATTACAAATCTTTCAAATAAAATAAGTCCCAGTGAAGAAACAAATGAAATTAATAAATCAAATCAACAAGACGAATCAAAATGGAATGCTATATTAACAAGAGATAAATCAAGAAAACAAATTCCAGGAATATATTGAATTTATGAAGAAAAAAATAAAAACGTTGCAGAAAATCTCCAGGAAGGAAAATCAAAAGTACAATTAGGAAATACATACACATTTGCAAATCCAAATGCAAAGAAGACCACTTGAGGTTATGCTTGACTCACATAAAATAATCCCTGCTCTTGAGAATAAAAAGAAAGGAAGCCTAAGAAACGAAGAAGACAATTTCACATCAGAATATTTAGAAATCAAAAGGCAAGGTAGACCACTTAAGGCTATACTTGACCCACATCGTACCATCCCTGCTCTTGAAAATAAAAAGAGAGGTAGCCTAAGAAACATAGAAAGCATATTTCAATCAGAATATTTATAAATCAAAAAGCGAGGTAAGCCTCGCGAAGCTATGTTCAATAAATGTAAGGTAATCCCTACTCCTACAGCTAAAAAGAGAGGTAGGCCTAGAGAGGAAAATATAACAGATCATCAATCAATGGAAGACTCAAATTCTGATCCCGAATATTTCAATTATTTAAAAGAAAGAGTTGAAAGAAATAAAATAAGAAAATCTAATAAAGATTAAATACAAGGATCCAGTGAACATGGATATGAGAATTATAATTCAAGCACCAGTGTATCAGAAGAAGATGATGAAGATGATGATGGTAACTGGTACTCCAAGTATTTAGAATACATCTTCTTCGAGGAAGGTGCGTTCAGAAATGAAGTAGGAGACGGACTCACCATTTTTACAAGGTCTCGTCCGTCTAAGAAGTAAATCTGGTAATCCAGGTATTTAGAATACATCTTCGAGGAAGGTGTGTTCAAAACTGAAGCAGGAGGCACCCTGGACGTTTTTCCAAGCTCTCGTCCTTCTACAGAGTAAACCTGGTAGCCCAGGTATACAGAATACATCTTCTTTCAGGTAGGTGCCTCCGAAATTCCGATAGTCCAGGTATTTAAAATACATCTGCCCCCTGAAGTTGTGCTCCTTAATTTTTATTGATCATATAAAACGTTTCATAATAAGTTGAAATCCTAGATCGAAATAGTTGTAATCATTTACTATCTATATTATCTATATTTATTTAAAACTTCTTCACTAAAGCCTTTTCCTTTTTTTAAAGTGTGGACGTCAAGACGAAATTTCGAGCAAATTCCATGCTGCGCAAATCTATTTCAACCTGTTGAATGAAACAATTAAAACAAGACTTGAAAATTTCACATTTTTAGAATTGATCATAATAAATTATAACTATATATCTTGAACTGTTTTCCGACCTAAATAATTCGATTGTATCATTCCTTCGTGTTTGCTTTTTCCTCAATCCCTGTTTTCTATTTTTGTATCGCTCTTTTGAAAATATTACATGTATGAATCAATTTTTCGTAATAAATCATCATTGTGGAAATAATAACAATTAATTTTTTGATCTCAAAATAGGCGTTTAGAGTGCAAGGTGCAATAATTATTTGTTTGTACTCTTTACAAATAAAAGATTGATTTTAAATTCAAAGCAAGGAATACTTTTTTGCACCAATGTAAATTTCAAATCATTTATAATATTTTTATACTTTATGATTATTACATATATATTGTAAAAAACTGATTTGTATATTTAATAATTTCAAATAAGAGCGCGATCAAATTTCAATGAGGCTGCTGGTGCGACGCATGCGCAGTTCGGTCGGGGAGCCAAATTGGGAGCACTGCGTTTAATTGTCTTGCAATACTGCATAAACTTCAAAAAATAAAATGATTACATTTGAATAAATATAAATTTTTAAAAAAGCAAATGGATAATGAAAGCAAAGTTACCATTTTTAGTCGACTAAATCCGTAGGCTCTGAATTTTTAATTGTGAAACCGATAATTTGAAAATTAAAAATGCATTTTTTCAATTTTAATCGAATGGTGCAATGGTCCACGCATCTAGGCCCACAGGTGGGTCAGTTAAAATGAATGCAAATTTATAAATATTTTGTCTTGCATTTTCTCAGTAGAAGTTGTAAACAGTAAATATTCGGAAATTATTGAAAAGTTTTAAAAACTTTTATCTTTTTACTGTCTGTTTGAAATAAAATAATTTGTAAATCAGTTATCTATGAGTTTTATAAATGTCCTTTTGTTGAAAATTACTCTTGATATCTGCAATGTTGTTCTTGTTGCTACTTTGAGTTGAAGTTAATGAAAAGAATAGATTGTAGAAATGGTTTTCTTTGGAACAAGGATACAAATTTTAAATTTACGTCACAGCTACCCATATATTTCACAGGATTCAGAATAAGAATTATTAATTAAAAACCCCTTCCATCTTTTGCTTCATCTTATTAGTTTCCATTTTTGAACAATTTGAATTCTTTAAAGTAAAACATTGTTATTATTATTTGAAATACTCTAATTAACGTTATTTAATGTTTAATAGAAGTTTCATCAATTAACATTTTTTTCATACACGGTCGATCACATGGTTTGCTGCGAAGTAATCTGCTGATGAAAAATCGAATGCGCACGTCAAAAACAAAACACCATCGGTTTCATTGTGACAACACGTGTTTTCGCTCTTTGGTTTTGCTAATTGTTTCTTGAGCAGACAGCGATCTACAAAAGTGATAATTTTCTCGAAAAGCTGGCAAAATGACAGACAAAGTATCATCGGTCGAACGTTGTGCATATGAAGGTTGTTCTAATGTGAACACAGAAGGAGTAATTCTGTTTTATTTTCCGAAGAAGAACGATCCGAGATATGATGACTAAGATAAGAAGTTTACTTATAATTTCTATCACATCGAATCGGATTACGATTTTTTAACAGCTTTGAAATAAAATGGTCAAATTCTGCACTGGAAATTTTAATAAAATTATCCAATTTACAGGAAATATTATTTATTCAACTGGCGATAATTTCTGCTATTGAAAACAATTTTTTGTTAATATTTATTTTCTTACTTTTTTTGAAAAATTTACAGAAAATAGGGGATTATTTTATTAGAAAAGGTATGAAAAAAAGGGATTTTATGAGCTACCCTAGTATAATGTACATTACAAATAACTTCTTAATGTATTGAAATGATTTATGCTGCCATATTCGATTAAAAAAAAATATTAGAAAAATATTTTCTCGTAACCCAGTTCAGATGAAAGTGAATGGAGTAACCAATATTTTTTCAATTAAATGAAAAAAAAAAGAATTTACTGTAGGAGAGTTTTTAGGTTAATCATTTTTACCAAAAGCTACTTTTAGTGAAAAAATCCTGGTTAAATCTTTTGCTAAAAATAATAGTGAAAGCGGTTAATCTAATAGCTAGTGACAAAAATGCTGTAGGTGAAAAATCGCTAAACCCCAATATCCAAAAATAAAAAATCTGTGCTTTCTAATCAGACGTTTCGACTAATGTGGGAGTCTTCTTCAATGATTTATTTCTAAGCAATTCCAAACCTTATGTTTTCAATAATATAGTCTCAATACAGATAGCGGTGAAGAAAAAATATATGTGATTTCAATTAATTCATGAATGTTTTGTCGTTAATTGGAATAAAGTACAACTTATTAAATTTTATTTTATATTGCTTGATTCTATTAATATTATAAAGCCTATTCAGGATGTACAGCGAACTCGAAAACCTTGAAAACATGAAATTCTCCTTGAATTTTTTTTCCCCTTGAAAACTTGGAAACCTCCTTGAATTTTTCACGAGAACCTTAAATTCGATTTTTACATTCTCATCCTAATGAGTAGGTATTGGTTTTATGTAAAAAAATTAAATATAGTTTTCAATGAGTAATACAAACACTGATCAGAAATGAAATTTTCGATTTTTTTTGTAGCATTTTCAGTAACTTGAACCAAACTGTTTCTTAAACAACTAAGCGTTTTTCTTTGGACTTCAAAAAAGCCGAGCACGATGTGCGAAAATCGAAAAAAAGTCTAGCGCGTAGCGCGAGATACATAAATTAGCGAGCGCGTAGCGCAAGGTAAATCCATTATTGAGAGCGAAGCACAAAATACAAGAACTGCGCGCCCTGGGCGCACTCAAACTTGCCAGCACAGCGAAGATTCATTTTAAGCTTTGAAGATTTCAAAATATGTCAAAGAAGAATCTGGAAGATTTCAAGACAATTTTTTTAATTTTTGCAGGATTTAACAAAGTTTTGGCGAAACTTTGAATTATTGCAAGAGATATTTCAAAAGTGTTTGAAGTTTTTGAAAGATTTAGAAACAATTAAAACTTGAAAATAATTTTGAACGTTTTTTAATCAAATGTAGATTCTTCAAGATTTTGAAATAAAGTTTTTGAGCCCTTTAAGAATTTTGAAAGGTTTTGAAATTTATTTCTTAAGATTTCAGGAAAGATTTGAATTTATTCTTCATTTTGAAAAATTAACTTTAAGAAAATATTTATGAAGAGTTAAAACATTTGAAATGATTTCCCTAATTTCCGAAAAAGAATATGTAGAAGATTTTAAAGCAAAAATTTTCAATCTTGCAAGATTACAAAATTATAGAAAAAATTCGATTCAAATAAAAAATTTTCTCAACATATCTGGGAAAACTTTTAATGATTTTGTATTTTACAAAATTTATTCGAAAAGAACATTTAAAAAGAATCTAGAAGATCTTAAGGTAATTTTTTTTAATGTTGCAGAGATTGATCAAAATGTTAGGAAAAATTCGAATCTTTAAAAAAATAAAATTTCAAAAATAATTACAAATTTGAAAATATTTAAAAAAATTTCAAACAAAATGTAGATTTTTTAGGATTTCGAGATAAAATTTTGAATTTTCTATTAAAGTTTTTAAAAGGTTTCAAGATAACAAATTTTTCTCAAGACGAATATTAATTTGAATCTTTTAGTCTGTTATACAAGAAACATCTCGTTTAGAAGAACTCTTGTGACAGAAAATTTTGTTATTTATGAAGATATATAATTTATCTTTTACTCATTACAGAATAAACAAAGAGATTTCGAGACATTTTTTGTAGACCTTACCAATTATTTTATAAATTTCAGTGCACAGACTTTAATATTGTGAATAATTCTATACGTTTTTTCTTCGTCTTCGCTAATATAGAATGTTCAAATATATATTTTTTGTGATATTCAAGTTACAAATTATAAAAATTATTAGTTGAGAATTTCGATGTTAATTTAGTTTTGAAATTAGAATGAGCCATGGCCATACAACGGATTTTTCGGTCGGTCTTTGAGTGTACATCATATTTAAAATTTTACGAAATATTTCTAAAGATTTCAAAATATTTCAATCATTTTCAACCAAATAAAAGTATTTTAAATATTTTACAAGGATTTCACACATTTGAATAATTTAAAAAGGTGTGTACACCAGATGTCAAATATTAAAAGGTTTAAAGGATTTCAAAGATTTGAAAAACGGGACGGCACACCAGATCTCAAAGATTTTAAAATAACATTTCGAAGATTTGAAATGATTTCCAAACAGTTTCAAAACATTTTAAGAGATTTGAAAACAAAAATTTTCCAAATATTGAAAACATCTCCAAAGATTTTAAAATTTTCAAAAGATTTAAAAGATATTAAAAAATGTATAGTAAACCAGATTTCTAAGATTTCAAAAGATTTTACACAGATTATAAATATATTTTAATGATTTCAAATTAATACAAAAGATTTCACAAATATTTCATAACAATTTCATAAAAATTTCAAAAAGTTTCACAAAGATTTAGAAGATTTCAAATATTTAAAAACATTTCACAGAAATTTCAAGATTTCACAAAGATTTTAAGTACTTCTAGAGATTTTAATGAATTCACAAAGATTTCAAAAGATTTCACCAAAGGTTTCAAAGGCGACTTATTTTCGCAAAAAATATGGTTCTGTTTTCTGTACAAATTATTGGCCAATAAAAAATAAAATGGCTAATTTTTTATATCTATAACAAACGGTTATTTCATTATTTGACGCTAAAAAGGCGACCTGGAAACACTTGTCTTCTTGACCTGGAAAACCTGGGAAAGACCTTGAATTTCTTTCCTGAGAATTGTTCCACAGCATTCTATTGTATTTTGAACAAAAGTAAATCTAAAACAAAGAGTAACAATTCTAATTTAATTTCTAAAATTACATACCTATAAGCCTATATTATTTTGAACGAAAAAAAAATCTGCTACAAAAAGTGTTTTGAAGAAATTGATTGAAGAAATTTGAAGAAATTTGAACTGCATACTTTGTTAAAAATTCATTTTTTTGGTTGAAGATTCATCTCCTCGGTTGGATATTTAACTATTCCATTTTTAGAAAATTAATCCTCTGGGTTAAAAATTCATCTCTTTCGTTGAAAATGTAACTATTTTATTGAATTCTTTTTATTGTGAATTAAATTTTTTAAGAAGCGATATAACTATTCTATTTCTGGTTGAACTTTAAATATATATTTTCTACTGAAAGTTGATCTTTTCTAGTTCAAAATTCATATATTTTGTTAAAAATTCGTCTTTTTTGATCGAAAAATTAATTTTCTGGGTTAAAAATGTATCATTTTTTATTAAGAATGCAACTGGATGCAATAATTCTGCAAAAAGTTAGTGATCGGTTGAAAATTAATTTTTGTTAAGAATTCATATTTTTGTATTAAATTTAACTGTTTTGTTACAAATTAAACTATTTGAATGAAACTTTAACTTTCGTTATAAAATTAATTTTTCGGTTAAAAAATCACATTTCCATAACTAAACTGCAATACTTCTATAAATTGAAAAATTCAAAGATTCTAGTTAAAAACTATAAACCCATGCTATAATTTTTAATCCACTAAATTAGGAATGAAAGAATAAATTCGTTGAATAACAATTTAAGGAAAAATAATATAACTAAACATAGAGGCCACGTAAGAGGTGGCCATAAGTGTGATTCACCGCGGTTTGCAATTTACTTGTTCATTGAACATTAATTTATTCAAATTCTTGTAGGAATTGAGCAGAAGTAGATGACGAGAAGGTTAAGGATATGCGCGGATCATTTCAAACGTGATGGCTTCACAACAACCGACCATGGTAGGCTGGTACGGAATGCGATCCCAATTCACCACGATGAAGTACTTGGCTGCATGTCCGAGATTGATCCGGGGAAAGCAGTGTGGAAATATGACGTAAGTAATACTCATCCAAATTCTCCTCCACAGGTTTTTTTTTCAGGAAGAAAATGGTGAAAGTGCTGCAAATGAAAAAGTGCTCAATGAAGAAGAAGAAGAGAACGTTCACGATTCTCTTATTCGGTTAAGAGCATAGAATGACGGACTTCACTCTCTTCTTCAAACCGTGACAAAGCAACAGGAAATAGCAACTGCGTCTGGAGGCTCAGAAACTGCAAAGACTGAACAACACAACGAATATGACTGGGATAAGTTCTTGGATCATTGGGGAGTGAAAAAAGAGATCCGTAGGACAATGATAAAGATGCAGCTTAGGCCTGACAGCAATAGACAAGCGCCATATACAAAGGAAGAGATGGATTTGGCAACTCAGTGGCATTTCCACTCAGTAGCTAGCTATGATAGGATGAGGCTAGCAGGATTAATGCTACTATAGCCCAGAACTATTGGAAAAAGCATAGCTGAAACAGAGGTCTACCCCGGATTCCTTGAACCTATTACGGATAAGCTGAAAATTCAGTTAAAAGAGTTGCCAGAATTTGCAAGAAAGTGTATAGGTAAAATGGACGAAATGGACATAATCAGACGTTTGGATTACGATTCAAAAATGGATATCATCGAAGGATTCGAAGATTCCGGTCACCTAGGTAGGACCCAAAAACTCGCAAATACATTATTTGCATTGGCTCTCAATGGCTTAGATCCATTTTATCGAGGACGCTGTGTGGTTTTGTATGTCCACGCCTACAGTAGTCTGAATTCAGAGGACCTAGCAATACTGATCAAACAAAGCATTGATAAAGCAGAGGAATGCGGTGCTGATGTAAAGATGTTTGTTTGCGATCATGGGGGCCCTAAAATTGGAGCCTATAAGAAACTAGGAGTTACCGAAGAAAATCCAATTTTCAAACATGGTGATAAAACAGTTATTGCTGTACATGATTTTGTACACGAACTGAAAAATATTGAGAGTGCGTGGCAAAGATATGGGGTCTTTGACGGTTAATGGCAAAGAAGTTGCCTTCAAAGAGGTCGTTACGACTTGCAACGCATATCAAAACAACAAGCTGTCTAATACTCTGGGACACATAGGTTTGGAACACCTATCACCTAATAATTTTCAAAGGCAGAATGACAGATTATCTTCCCAAATTGTAAGTTACAAACTGCAACGCGCTATGGAAGTGGCCAAGGCGGCAAAGATTCTAACCTCAGAAACAGCAGAAAGGAAGATTTGGTTTTTTGGAACTTGTGAACCCTTCTGCTCGAATGGTACGTCTAACAATGCGTCACATGGTTGCTGTTAAGAATCTTAAATCTGCAGGAAGAGGAAACGTTGCTTCCGACGATGGCTCTTATCTGCCAGCGATTACAATTGATGAGATGGATCAGCAACTGCAAAATTTCGACGCACCAGAAGAAAAGAACACAGTGAGAATGATGACATTCATGGCAACCGGTCAACTCGATGAGGATGATATTCCTGAGAAAGAAAAAGTTGCAGAAGGGTTGAATGACGATGGAGTTGACAGAGAGGACGATGACGAAGAGCCTGATGACGAAGAGGACGATGACGAAGAGGACGATGACGAAGAAGTTGAACCGGTTAAGAAAGCCGAAGAACGGGAATCATCGAAAGCGGAAGTACAGGAAACATCGACAGCGGAAGTACAATAAGCACCACCTTTCAACAAAATATCTGGAACATTCGAAGGAATGTCTGTAGCATACTTTGGAGGACATAAGGCGTACAAGACCGTCAAGGAGTACAAATGCGACCGATGCCTCGAGGAAATGCAGAAACCTCCTGATGCTGAAGTGGATAACCTAAACGAAAAGTACATACAGTGCCGAGAGTATGAAACGAAAAAAAGTTGGCAATTGGTTATACTCAGGAGGCCGACTGACAAATTCCGAAATATTGTGACGGCCAACTTGCAAACATTCGAAGACAACTTCCCACTAAGAAGAAATGAGAAAAGACTAAAAGAAGCACTCATGAAGCAAGCAGTCACATATATGGCGAAGGTGTCTCCTGAATGGTACACAGAAAATGATCCTTGCTACCAACACAGGTCATTTGCAACGATGACATTGTTCACAGCAAAAATCCACAGAAAGTGCTCATTAGACACACAGGCAGATAAACAGGCAGAGCTGATGAAGAGGCGAGCAAATGCTGCAGAGAAAAAAAGAAAGAGTGCTGAGCAGAAAGCTTCCAAAAAGCGAACGGTTGCCATCGAAGAATACGAAGAAGTACCAGAAGCACGTGGAACTGAAGACAAGAACTCAAGAAAAGCTCGTAAACTGAAGATTCTGAAGCGCGAGTGAAGCAAATTAACTCGCAAATTAGGGTAGGTCCAAATTGTTTTCCTTGATTTAGAATATTGTGGAAATTTCAGTCTATTTTTAAAGCTAAGGTCTTCCCACTTTATTTTAGGGTAATTCTGAGTTCGAAAAAGTAGGTAGAAGCTCCAATAAATTTTTAAATAGTTTTTTAAGCTTTTAAAAACCACAAAATATTAATAGCTCTTTAGATTTTTGAAATGTTAGAATATTATATTATTATTTTGGCTTTGCGGCATGTTGCCGATGGGACATTTAGCCATACTTCAATTTCTCACTTCTAAAGTTTTAAAATATTTTGGTCAACTCACATAAATACTACTGAGATATGATCGACTAGAATTATTCGAAAAAATGTATATCTTACAAGGAGTGCCAGGTAGTACGCTTTTTGTCTGGATTCATAATTATTTTTGAAAATGATCACTGGATAATAACTCTGAAGTAAAATTTGGAAATGCTTAGGTCCCGATATTAGACCTTCTTTTTTAAAATTTCTATATTAAATTTCCTTATGAACTTGTATTCAACCATGCAAAAATAGAAAATTTTTCAATGTTCTTTTTTTCAATGAAAAACAGTTCGCTTTTTTGAACTTATTTCGCTATGAATGTTATTAATTCAATAATTTTATTTAGAGTTAGTACAAATATTTAACATGAGAGTATAAATGGAATAATATAATAAAAATAAAATAATATCAAAATATTAATTATTTGTGAATAAATCAATGAATTACTTAATGCAAAATAAATTGAAAAATGAAGATCTTTCAAAGAAGTGAACATGATATCAGAGAGTTGTCGATTTCTTATTAGAAGAGAGTTCATGTTTTCCTTACGCATTAACCCTGGTCCCCTACCCTTCACCTTCATGACACATCCACTACCTCTGGGTTGTGTGTAACCCAGTGTCCTGAAAGTGGCGTTGCCGTTAAAAAAACCTCAATTTTGGAAATGGTCACAAAAGAAATCTGTAGGTAGGTATATCAAATGGAAGAAGAAAAAATGCATGAACTTTTGTCACCTAATGGAGGCTTGGTTACATATAAAGTGGTGTCTCTTTTCTCACTATTTGGTAATTGAAAGTTTTTCACCAGCCCTAACAATCTACTAGCCCTCTCCCCACTGTGCAACAAGTGCAGGAGTGCGCAGGCGCATAAATCTACGCTCTGGGTTGTCTACAATCCGATGGGTAGGACACCAGGGTTAATAAAATCAATAAGGTGACGGTGGCAGGAAACAAATAAGAACAGCAGAAAACAATCGAGAGCTACAATAAGACAATGTTAATCTGCAATATTATGCAAATAAAACGATCATCAAGCACAAGTGAGGATCGCATGAAGGAAATGAGTACAGAAAACAATCGAGAGCTTAAGGCCATGTGACGAGTGGGTCACGTGACCAAGCTAGTCCTCAATTTTTCATTGTAAACTTACGTCCAAAAGAATATATTTCGTCGAATGTTGTTAAATATCCGGCTCGAAGGACCAAAATGTTTTTGTTTGTTGCAAATTTATGTTGAAAAGGAGTGTGGGTGTAAATTGTAAATTGAAAGTTTGTAAAAAATTATTATATTTACACTTGAACACTTCATAATGTACATGAGTTAAGACAGTTGTATTAAGGTTGGTGAAATATGCGAAATGTAATAGACCGATTTGTCAGAGGATCCGAACTCTATGACGTTGGAAGAGTATCTGTCCCTTTTTTTTATTTTTAGACGCCAGTCGAAATACAGCGTGGAAGGGATGTCGATGTACAAAGTAGTGGGAACATTTTGACCTATCTTATTGGCGCTAGACAGAGAACAGTGGAGTCAAGAAAAACGCCTACAATTTGCTGAGTCAGGTCGTTACAGAAATTTTCCAGACATTTTAAATCTGCTCCTAACGAGGGTTCATAAATTTTAGTTGTAAACTGGTAATGTGAAAAATCCTGTTGTCCCGATGCAAACCTTCTTCGTAAAGATTAAATCCCTCAGTAGAGAGTAGTAAACGAAGGCACAAGATTTCTTCGGTAAGGAGTAGTAAACTAAAGGACAAGAGTTACAAGGACTCAAAGCTGCTTAAGTTATTGTAGTTACAATCGTAATAAAACTGCAGATGTGAGAAGTCAGCCAAAAATTTGAGAAAGTTGAGAGGTGAAGAAAGCAAGCAAAAACTAATAATACACAGAAATTCACAAAATATAGCATGAAATAAAATTTGGTTCGTAGAATGCAACAGATAGCGAAAAAAATAAATCTGATTATATGAACAAGAATAAAGAAGAGTACCAGGAGGATGAACTCCTAAATTCTGATATTGAAAGAAATATCGATTCAGATGAGGAAAATGAAGTTCCTGAAATGACAGAGACAAAAATTATTCAGGACATTTACATTGGAACATGTTCCGTATATGTATAACATATTTTGATTCATAAATATGTAATAAATTTTATAGATTTTATAGGACCTGTAATGTTAAAGGATATTTGTAAAGATTTCAAGGTACTTTATAATATTTTCGAGAATTTCAATGATTTTATGGGGGTTTAAAAGCTCTCAATGTATTTTGATAAATTTTAAAGTATTTCAAGAAGTACCATCTGATTTTATGTAATTTAACGGGATTTTATAATATTTTAATACATTTCAAAAAATTTATTCATAAGAAGTGAATTCACTTAATTTTATTCACATGTCACATGGAATTTTTAGGCATTTCATCAAATTCTATTTATTTTCTAGAAAGTCATTTCAAAAACACTCAATTCAATTAATTGTTTCATATTTTTAAATTATTTTGAATTCCCTTTATTGTTTTTTTAATTCAGTTTGATTTTTTATGACTTGCATAGAATTCTAAACGTTTCCCATAAATTACTTTAAATTCACTAAAATTTTAATGAAATGCATGAATTTTTTCGATTTAAACAAAAAATTTAACTTCATATAAATTATTTTAAATTTGGCATGATTGATTTTATAGTCATTAGTCACTTTTTTAGTGAAAAATTAGTAGTGTTTCAAACGTTTGAAGAGATTTGTAATTATATCTTGGAATTCACTCTGAAGTCTACTCAATTTAAGAACAATTTTCTTGAATTTTTTTAATTCAATTGAATTCTTTTAAATTTATTGAATTATACTTCATAAAATGGATTTTTTTGAATTTTCAAAACATTTTATTCAATTCATCACACAGTTTCATGTCCGCGCCTTAAATTCTTATTCATTTCATCAAATTATTTTAATTTCCTTTGAATTTTTCTAAAATCATTTCAAACTTACTGAAGTCAATTTATCGAAATTCATTCTAATTTTACGAAAATCAATAGAATTTGGTTGATTAAAAAAATTTTCAATTACATTTCATTTATTTCGAATTTAAATATAATTCCTTTGAAGTCTCATAAATTTATCATGAATTTGTCA
Source organism: Andricus grossulariae (assembly GCA_011634705.1). Lineage (NCBI taxonomy): Eukaryota > Metazoa > Arthropoda > Insecta > Hymenoptera > Cynipidae > Andricus > Andricus grossulariae. The sequence continues at coordinate 91,514 of JAABKJ010001755.1, forward strand.
CCATTTGACCGCTAAAAAAGTACCCTATGAGCATGACAAAAAGTACAACTTGGTCCCTATAATTTATCCCATAGTGACCCATTCTATAATTTTGATAACTTATACTTAGGAGCAATTAAATAAAAAAATGTTCAAAAATAGAAAAATAAATTGAATTAAATAAAATTGAGTAACTTTACAAGAATTCAAGTAAATTAAACAAATTGAAAAGAATCAAAACAATGAAGAAGAATTTAATAAGAATTCGAATTAAATTGAATTATTGTATAATAAATGTATAATTTATAATAAATGAATTAATTCAATTTTATTAATGAATAAATAATGAATAAATAAATTTAAATATATTTAAAATGAATTTTTATTGATTAAATCAAAAATTAGGTGAATTCAGACAATTATCATATGATTCAGCATTGAGGACAATTTTTCTGACATATTTATGAGTGCGCTTGAATGGATACAGAAACAGGTGCTGTTCGTTAGTTTCAATGAACATTCAGAAATACAATACGATTTTCCGTCTGCAAAATAAATTTTAAGATTTACACAATATTTGAAAAATATAATACGAGAATAAATTATAATAATAAATATATTTAAAAATCCATTTAAAAAATTGTATTGCTCTAATTACAAAAAATTTGTTGCTGCGCAATTTTCAGATTTATGAATTTTCGCATCTGTTTTAAAACGTGATTTCGTCGAGTCCTTTAGGATTTAGGATAATCTTTACTACACTCAAACTCTAGAATTTTCAAGTTACTATCATTGCCCGTTATTGCTCTACAGATGAAAATGTCGAAAATATCGAGGACCGAGACCTAATCCCTCCACAATGAGAGGTACGTGCGCTTTTACTTCAGGCTCTTCAGGCTTGCTTCATTAAGGTAAACCTTGACGTTTCTAAAGTATAAAACTCTACACTCATCTGTAAAATCGTCTTCGCGAGTATTCTCCTCTTTTCACAACCATCAAATCTGAAAACGCCTTCAGACACTAGGTTTTCGCCCCCACCCTTAAAATTGTGAATCTTCCTGCTACTCTCGACTCTATCGGTTACTGACCTATGACCATTGCAAGTTGATCACTCATCGTTGCGAATAAGAGCCTAAACCAAATGCTCAACAGAGAGTTTACAAATAAGATGCAGGCAAGGTAATATTAATTCTGGAACTCACGAAATTACCGCATTTCAATTCTTATTCGAGACATATTTTAATTTTTTTTTAAATGACCCTTGATGCAAAATATTTTACACAATTTGAATTAAAACATGTGACATCGTGTCTCAATTTGTCACCAGGTGAACTGTGCAAATAATCTCTGGCCGTGCATTTAGTTTACGGCAAAATGTCACTGTACTCCATATGTCCAAATTCTGTACAATCAAAATCTAAAACTACGGGTTTCAATCAAATTGATTAATACTGCCATAAGTCTGCATTATCAGAATAATCTAGATATTTTATTTTCCTCATTACTTTTTCCCCCCACTCTGCATAAGGATAACACCTAAGAAATGAGGATTGATATGTCGCTCTTTCTCATCAAATAAACCAAAATTCAACCCTACTTTCAATTATAAATTCGCACGATTTTTCCATCACTACAATGTGACTTTCACACGTCAACAATAAAACCAGAAAGTCACGCTCATACACTAGTTGCTAATGGCCCCAATGCCAGTTTTACCCATGGTCGAACTCAAAGGATTGGTTGACTAATATTATATTTTATTATATTTCGCGAAATTTTCATCCGGCCATCGTACTTTTTTCCAAATTCCAAAAGAGCACCAGCGCCAGTATTTGGCAAATTAAAGAATACAAGCGTCCAAATTTTCTTGTCAACATCCTTTTTTGTAGGCGCTAGTCGCCTGCTGTACCTAATTTTATTTTATTGAATTTTGACCCAACTTTGGCGCTATCCTCTTTTGGCGGGCCAAATTTTGGCACTTATGCTCTTGTGGGATTTAACATTTGAGCGCCTATGACCTTTTCCTGTGCCAACTGTTGACGCTCATGACCTTTTGGTATTATAAACTTCAGCGCTTATGCCTCTTTGGTTTGCCAAATGTTGGCGTTTATGCCCTATTAGAAATTTGAACTTTGGAGCTTATGTCCTTTTGCTGTGCCAAATGTTAAAGCCCTTTCAAAATTCTAAACTTTGTTTTTCACGCCTTTTTCATGAGTCAAATGTGAGCGCTTATGGTCTTTTGGAATTTCATACATTGGCGTTTATGTCCTTTTGCCGTGCCAAATGTTGTCTATTAGGCTCTTTCGAAATTTCACACTGAGGCGTATATGCACTTTAAGTTTGCCAAATGTTGGCGCTTATGGCCTTTTGGTTTGCCAAATGTTAGCGCATATGTACTTTAGGTTGGCCAAATATTGGCACTGTTGCCATTTTGGTTTGCCCAATGTTGGCACTTACATCCTTTTGGTTTTCCAAATTCTGGCGCTTATGGCCATTTACGATTTCATTCGCCGCTTCTGCCCTCTTTGAATTTTAAATCTTGACGCTCATGCACTTTAGATTTTTTCAAATGCTGGCGTTTATGCCATTTTCCGTGCCGACTGTTCGCGCTTATGAAGATTTGGTTTTGCGAAATTCTGGCTTTTATGCCCTTTTTTAATTCCAAACTTTAGCGTTTATGTCCTCTTGGAATTAAAAATTTTGACGCTGATGTACTTTAGATTTTGCAAATTTTAGCGCCTATGCCCTTTTGGCACTCACACCTTTTTTCTGTGCCAATTGTTGAAGCTTATACACATTTTGGGAGTCTAAACTTTGGCGTTTATGCTCTGTTAGTTATCTAAATGTTGGCACTTATGCACTTGTGGAATTTAATACTTTAAATCTTATGCCTTTTTGCCGTGAAAAATCAATCCGTTTTGGAATTCAAAACTTTGACGCTTACGCCTTCTTGGGTTTTCAAATTTTGGCGCTTGTGACCTTTTCGAATTTCACTGCTTGGCGTTAATGCTCATTTTCTGTATCAAATGTTGGCGTTTATTCCCTTTTGAAATGACAAACTTTGGCGCTTATGCCTATTTACTATGCCAATTGTTGGAGCCTATGTCCTCTTGGAAATCTAAATTTTGGCGCTTATGCCCTTTTGAAATTTAAATTTCAACGCTTATGCAATTTTGGCGTGCTAAATATTCGCGCTTATGCCCTTTTTAGAATAAAAAACTTCAGCGCTTATGCCCTTTTGGGTTGCCAAATGCTGACGTTTATGACAATGCATTGTAAACCGTTCTCAATTATAACCTGACTCACAGTTGATGGTCCGTTTATGAGACATTTTTCCCTTCTCAAATTTTCAGTGATTCCACAAAGATTCACTGAGCAATTGATCAATTAACAATTAATGAAAGAAAGATTCCACAACTGCTTCATTGTTGAAGTTCAATGTCAGCACCACGTCTTAGCGTGACATTAAACTGGTACACTTTTAAAACAATGAGATCTTTCATAATACAATAAGCCTGATTAAAACGTTCAGGATTCCAATAAATACACACGCAACGATTGCGAGATAAGCAGCGTTCATCGTCGACACCAATTTCGAAAATATTCCACAAAAGTGTTGAGAATATTTCGCGTCTCAAATACAATCAATTTTAACACATATTACTTTTTTATCCATCCTACTTCTGAAACTGTAAGGGGCTACTTTAATTTGTCACAAAATAGCCGAAATTACTTTAAAACACAAAGATCTGATCAAGTCTTCTCGGCAATACTCCTGATTAACAAAATTTACCAGGTGAAAAGGCGATCATGTGATAAGGACAATAACAAATTCCGTTGAATGTAGAAGAATATGGAGTTTCGTTTCACTAGTTCTCCCCCCCCCCCTGCCACTTAGTTTCAAATTCGTTCAAATGCACCAGTAATTAGAGAATTCAAATTCCCATACAATTCCAAAAATTGCATGCACATCTGGTGGACGCTGGTGAGATGGTGAGTGCATCTTCAAAGTAGTTCTGAAGTACTCCATATGCAATCATTATTATTATCACAAAGTAGGTAGGGACATCAAAGTACCATAGCACTGAAGCTATTTAATGTAAACTTTTGTACTGTAACATTGGATAAAAACCTTGTGAAGCAGAGGCCTATTCTCGGTAGCTTGAGCCTCGTGTATGGGGCGAATTTATAAGTCCAATTCCCAACCGTACTACTTGAGGTGTTAGGACTCCACTTTAGCGGGTATCATCATGTGCAAATTTTTTCTTTACTAAGGTAGGTTCATCGGTCTGTGAATTCAATTATACCAGCGATGACCTGCGGCTGCATCCGACTTTATTAGTAGTACTTGAATTGGCCTGGAAGTTTGTCCAGGGGAGAGGAAACCTGCAGAAGACCACTTCCTGAGTTCAGTTGGTTTTTTGTATTCGAATTTAAAGGTAGATATTCTACCTAGGCTACCAAATGCACACAATTAACCTCGGCGCTAAACCTCCTGCTCCACATTGGTTAAAACGCAGCAAATACATAACCTGGTCGTATGTTGCAGATAGTCACTTATACGAGTGCTATCCGCGTCGAAACACAAGGAGATCAATTTTTATGTCAGTGATGAACAATCTCGATTAGAATTGCCATCGCAAGATTGCAAATGGGCGTTTAGACTCAATTTTAAGTACCTTAAATGCACCAGGCTTTGAAAATTTCCATTCTCATAGATTTCCGAAAACTACATTCCATTGCTGTGCGGGACTGGTTCTAACGAACTTAGAATGCGTTCATATGTAACACCAAGAAAAGTAATTGTGCTCTAATATAAGACCTTGTAAACGCGACTTGAGTTCCTCCTCGGAAACAGTGACGCGTTATACGTCTCCGGAGTTCTTGCGAACATATCGAAATAACATATGCACCATTTGAAGCAATTTAAAATTTGAAGAAATTCTTTCCTTAATTTCGTTCTTGAAATTCAAAGTGACTGCATTTTCAAAAAGAGTGTAGGTTTACTTGCTTTTGAATAGAGATATGCAGTAAATTGCTGCAAATGTTCGACAACCGATCCGCGATAGGGCGCTTCAGAGTCAATCTCACTCTGGTTATAGCATTACCTACCATTGAAAAAATCATGCCATTATGTCAATTCCATTCAAATTGACAATGGAACATGAAAAACAACAACCACAAAATTTATACATTGAATTCAATACGAAAAGGTTCTGATTTCAAGTCGAGATATGTGACGTGCTGCGAGAAAAGGTACCCAAGCGTGAATTTAAGAATTTTACAGGAGACCCAAGTGAAAAGCAGCTCGAACTACGAAACGTCGATTTCCAAGCCATTTTACTGCAAAAAAAATTTAACCACACACTGGGGTTCAAATATACCCCACGAAAAATTCCCCCCATGCCAGCAGATTCCTCTTTCGAGTCGGAACTCTATCCATAATTCAGTATCACTGGCTGGGAGTGGGGTCACGTAAGTTGATGCATCAGCGAGTGTACATCTGCCGAACGGCAAACAAATTATTAGGGCGTGGGGTACGTTTGTTGCTCATTTTAATTATATATTTTTTCAAACTTCAAGCTCATTATCTTCTCCTAATAGTCTGAGATGCCTTTTTCAAAACGCTGCTTGAAACTTTATCAAACACCATTCTCTTTTTAATGAAAAAAAAGAGATTCATGTAAAAGAATGAAACCGTATTCTTGCATATGGGAAGTGTTTTACGCGAACGAGAAAGTTGGTGAACGATTGTATCCCATTGTGGGATAAGAAGGCAAAAAAATGTATGGGTTTGTTCTAGGATTAAATTCTTAACCAAACAGTTGCATCTGAAATAAAATAGTTGAACTTTCCAGTAAAACAGACTATCTTCCAACAAAACAGTGAAATTTCGAAAAGACATTTGAACTTGCAGCATAAAAAAAAACTTTTCAACGAAATGGTCGAATTTTCAAACCAAAAAATATTAAACTTTGCACTAAAAACTGTTACATTTTTATTAGAATAGTTAAATTTTCAAGCAAAAAAGACAAATTTACTACAGGTCAGATGCGTTTTTAATGCAAAAGCACGAATTTTGTATCTATGAAGACGAATGTGCAACAAGTTGGTTAAATTAAAACAAAAATTAAATTCTCAATTAAATATATGAATCTTCAACAAAAACAAGACCTTTTAAGAAAAAAGTTAAACTTTTATCAAGTCTTTCAATTTTAAATTATAAAGGGTAAGCTCTCAATGAAAAACCAACATTTAACCCTGGAACCCACCTATCAATTTGCTTGCCTTCTAACCCCACAATGGGGTACAATCGTTCACCAACTTTCTTGTTTGCGTAAAATACTTCCCATATGCGAGAATATGGTTCAATTATACATGAATCTCTTCGTTTTTTAATAAAAAATAGAATAGTGTGTGATAGAGTCCAATTTATTAAACATACACCAGTGAAAAAAATGGTTTAAAGGGGAAAAAGTGTCGAAAACATGCAAAAATGAGTATTTTTAACAAATAGTCTGAATTTTGTCCTAATGAACCGATCTGAGAGTTTTAACCGGCATTTGAAGAGGATATCTTGGACTATCAGGAAAAGATTATGAGCTTTGTGTTCTCTCCAAAAAGTATAATTTAGCCGCTGGATGGTGTGAGAGTATATAAAATTAACACGGCTGTTCCGGTCGGCCCCTGCTGTCTTTGAAATCAATTTTGAAAATTAACTTTTTGAAACATATGACCATGAAATTTCCTACAAAGCCATATTTTCGAAAAATATAATTCTCAAAAACGATTTTAAAGACAACAGGGGTCAACCGAAACGGCCATGTGAATTTTATATGCCCTTACACTATCCAGCGGCTCAATTACAATAAGTCTGCTAGCTTAGGGGCAGGGTTTCTTATTTTAAATAAAAAACAGTCGAATATAACGAAGTTTAATCAAAAGAAGCTCATTTTCTTGGATTCAGTAATTTTTTCAGTATGCTAGTTTGGTTTCAATGTATTTTCATGGTTTAATCTAGTTTCCTCATATATTTCCAGAGTTATAAAAGAAATCGATTCTACGTTCTTTATCTTAATTACAATTTAATACTTCATGCAGCTGCAATTTATACTGTTTACCTGATTTTAACAGAACCCATTTTTTAGCAACAGTATTGAAACACAGTTAATATGTACGCTGTGATTTTTTTTAATCATTAATTGTGTTGGTTTCCGTCTAAAGCAGGAACTGGTGGACGATAATTAATTGTATGCTCTTGTGAAATGGGTTCGTTCATCCCAACTGCCAACATTTCTTCTGGAGACATTTCAGTATAGAAAGGAACATCCCGAAATCCGCCTATCTTAATTGCTTTGAATAAATTATTATATATTGGACGAAGATAACCATGGTCGAATCTTCCAATGATAAAACTACCCTTTATTACTACAGGCACAGATCCTACTATCATTCGATAATCCTTAGGTGCTGCTTCGTAAAATATACATTTAGCAAGACGTACGGCCGGATAAAGAACGCCGGGCGGAAGTCCCGAAATTCCAGGCTGATCATGTTCGTTAGGGCGTAAAAGTCGTACAACCGGTTGTACTGGTGTAATTAACGACATCGACGGTCCGGCATCACCCATTCGGCGCATAGGCGCAATCACATGACTGCCGGGTGCAAGTGGCGCTCTTCCAAACATTCCCTGTCTGCGTTCATTTTCCGCTCTATTTTCGTCCTTCAAACTTGATCCTGTAAAAAAAAAAATATCGACCGGATTTTATTTGTTGAAATATGAATGAGAAATGCGTAGCTGAGGGCCTGAATGCAATAAGGACACATCGAATTTTCTCTGGCGAAAATGGAGTTTTCTGCAGGCTTTCAAAAAGCTGTTCAAATTAAAAAATTTAAACTCTGTATTAGGTTGTTAAATTTTACTGAGCATCTTTTTTTACTTTTACTTTCTTTTGGCAATTATCAGCTTCAATTCTTTATTTACTTCAACTAGTGCTCAGTACGTCAGTTTTGAAAACGTTTCAATACCATTTTTCGTGATTGTACGTTACGGTGTCATTTGACTATTTAAATGGTCACAATTTCGAAATGTTTGTTTAGTAAAATGTTATTAATTTTATTCTGACAACGGGCGTAAATTTTACTTTAAGGTCTTTCATCGTTTCATTCATTGCGGGAATTTTGAGCAGGAAAAAACTACTCATAAGAACAATTCGGAAAAAGGTATTATACAATTTGTTAGGAAGATTTATATCGAAATATTGAATAGTTTTGGAGCAGTTTTTATTTTAGTTTATGAACCCACTCGAGGTTTCGAGTTTACTATAGGCTCTTGGGATTACTGCTTTGCAACGGTGCGGTGTCTCGTTCGTAAGTTTTTTCTTAAAAGCCCTTCTAGAAATAATCAATCGAACATGATTCAGAACGATTCACAGTTTTAAACATTTAAATCGTTTTTCATCGTTTCTAATCGTTGTACCATTTGTTAATCGATTTCGTTTATTTTCCATTGTGTATAGATGTTATGTTTCCATTCCTAATCTTCCGAATTGTTTTCAATCGGGGCGGCAACTCTGGCGGCGACCGGCGTTTGTTTTCTCTGACGAAAAATAACCTAAAATAGAACAAATTTTTCTTCGCATCCTCGCGCTATGTTGTGCAATTTCATATCTTTGTGGACAGTTTCAAAGTATTTTTAAGATTATAAAATTATATAGAGTGATGATTTTTGCAATTCTGAACAATATACTACTATAAGCATGGGCTAAGAGGTATTCGACGGGGACAGAAGAAAATTAATTTCCGAATCCAATTTCAAACAGAAAACAATCTTGAATTTCCAAATACAGAAAAAATACACATTTTTACAATTTAAAGATTCAAATAGTACTTTAAAATGTATTATGGCCTGTCATTTTGTATCAAGTCTTATTTTCAGCCATTAAAAATTGGTAAGCAAAACTTATAAAAATGCAGAATTCCACCGAAATCTACCTGAATTAACTAGCTGACATCTTTTTCAGGTAAATGATAGGTAATAATGCATTTTAAATTACTAAAGGAATCTTTATACTATAAACAAATTTGCATTTTTTATGTATGTCAACATTCAAGATTTTTTTCTGTCACTAGCCGGTTCGAATATTTTTAATTAATTACTTTTGGAGAATATTCCTTATTTATATGGAAGAAGAAATCCTGTGTACATTATTCCAGGGGAAAAAATGTTCAGGGGCCATCTCAGACCAATTATTGTAATGAAATTACAAATTTTCTTATTCTTGGCCTGATAATATTTGAAAAAAAATTATTCTTGTTTTATCAATTTTAGGAGTTATTTCTCTATTAATAACAAATACTTTCTAGCGATGAAAGAATTTTTTAGCTTAAAATTTGTATTTAATAAAAATTGAAAATTCAGAAAATTCGTGTTGAGAACTAATATAACCTAGCAGTCTCAGCTCGCGGAAACTATTACAAAACATTTGTTCAATTTTTTTAATGAACATATTGCTTTAAATGTGTTTCTTTCAAAAAGTGAATAAACGTTTTCAAATAATTCCCGCGAGACGAAAGCGCTGCCATATAATTGCCACTTCATAACCTCAAAATCCTCCTACCCATTAGCCCGATTGCGAACGATTGAAACTTTGCAACACTTAGTCGTTCCCAATCGTGCACACACGATTAGTAAACACGATTAGAAACATTACAAATTTCTTTCTATATTTCTGAATTGTTTTCAATTCATTGTTTATAGAAGGGAGACGATATGAAGCTTTATCCATTTCTTAATTAATTAGTACAAAAACTATATAATTGAATCTTTTTACTCGTAAAACAGCTAGAAGGTTAATATTTTTTCATACTATTTTTCTTCTCCATAAATTAATTCAATACAATGACTTTATGATTTTACATCTGAAAAATCTAATTAATTATATATTATATTAATATTTCAATTTCACAAATCCAAAAGAAAGTTTTGAAATATAAGATTTCACGCACATGTACTCTCGCCTATCTTTTGTTTATTGCCTCGATTCGCTTGAGTTATATTTTCCATTTGGATATAATAAATTTAAAAATCGCTACTTGTTTAATAAATCCTTTTTTTGCAAGCAAAAATTATTCACCTTGGACCCAAACACTTCTTTGAACTCGGATGGATAATGTCTAGAGAAGAATATTAAAGACTAGCTGATCTAATTTAATTTTAAAATATTTTTAGATAGAGAGAAAAAGATGCGTACATATATTTGTTTGCACAAACAAATTTAAGATCGCTTATCAATTAGGCAATTACGTAGGTGCAAACATTACGTATGTGAGAGTAACCTACATTTAAATCTAAATATTACAAGTGAAGGAATGCAATTGAAATTAATCCAAATTCACGTGTGTTTGTTAAAGATTCTTTTCTCAAAATTAAAATTTGAATACTTTCTTGGAAGCTTTCAGGAGACTCCAGGATTCTAAGCAATTGTAGCGAAACTTTATAAATTATACAGTACCTGATGTGTTTCCGATTCCGAGCCTTGAATTTAAATCTGTAACAAAAGATAGAAAGAGAGTTTGATAATTCAAATATGAAGTAGAACGAAAAAATAGAAAAATTTGCATAAATTATACGGTACCCAAATTTTGCCCATTTTCGGCCTGCGAACTTAATTCTGTAAGAAGAAATAGAAATGCGTTTTAATAGTCAAAATATGAATAAGATCAATTTATATAGGGGCGTTTTTGATCAATTATACAGTATGAAATTTGTAAAAAGTGCTTTGTTTGGGAAAACCTTGTAATTTAAGGAGATTAGATTCAAAAAATGACTTTCGTCGTCTCTCTTGAGCGGTAACAGGGTTTTCCTGCGCGCGCTCGTCACAACATTTTACCACCCGGGCGGCGGCGTGTTGAGCGAGCGCGAGCACAGTCAAATCAATTGCCGCGCAAGATCGGTGACGGAAATGATTTTTTTCAATATAATTTCCATTAAGTTAGAAGTAAAAGGCTGAACCCTTAATATGAGCCCTTTTCGAAGTTTCTAGAACGTCAGGTTCGCACACTATGTTGCTTTTAATAAATGACCGATAAGACTAATTTTCTCAAAAATCTGACGTGATGAAGCAAATCATGCATAAAAGTCCAGCAGATTTCTTACAATCATGTGAAAATTACCGGAAAATTCTCAAAAAATGAGAGCATTTTTTTCCAAATGCAGTATTTTTTGAACAAGCATTGTTATTTGGGATTTCGTTCATTTATTTGACGTGGAAACATAATTTATTTTAAACGATTTTCAAAAAATGCAAAACGATTTTAACGCTGCCTCATATTGAAAAAAAAATTATTTTTAGTCAAAAATTGTTTTAAAAAAAGTATTTGACATTCTTTCGATATTTAAAAGTTTTAATTTAACTACAGTAAGGATAATAAAACATAAAAAAATAGCCTGAATTCGAACTGTAGCAATATTAAAATTTGTTGACTTCTTCCATTGAGTTTCTTCTTAGGAAAAGTTACTGCTTGAAGGATACAAATATTTTCAAGATAGCAACAAAAGAACAGTCATTAAAAAATAATGAATGAGATCAAGACTGCGGTTGACGCGTTGTAATTATGATTTATTTTGTAGTTAAGGGTTAGCTGACAACATTTTCTTCCTTACATTTTCCCCATTCAGTTAGGATTTTCGAAGAAAATCATGAATTCTGATTTTTTCAATATGAAGTAATGGTTTACCAGGAAAAAATCAGAGTATATGTAGTGCTTATTACCAACTATCTCCAAAAAATTCAAAATTTCAAAAACGGTTTTTTTTTAAATCCATTTTCAAAAATTTTTGTAAAATAGCTGCCATGTTTTCATTTGTCCATTTTTTTATTTTTCTGTAATAAACTGAGAGAAAACAAGTTCTCATATCAAACAAGAAAAGAAATTCTCGAATCCAATGTTGGTTCGAAAAATACTACATTTGGAAACAAAATTTTGTGATCTTTTAAAATTTTTCGGTAATTTTCTAATGATTTCAAAAAAACAAGAGCACAAAAAAATATTTTGGTCAATCGATGAAATACTTTTTCCTTCGTTCTTTGTCAAAACGTTGTGAAGTTCAGACCATGACTCTTTTTTAAAATGTTAGTATAAAAACCCAACTCGTGTATTGTCTTTGTATTATTTTACACCCAATATAAAACAAAGATACTAATTTCAGAAAACAAGAATCATATTTGTAGAATAGATAAATTATACAACGAAAATTATGCATATCTGCAAAAATTGCGCAAGAATCAGGTCCCTGGAAAAAAGAGTTTTCTATGATTTCAAGAATTCAAATTATATTATTTTGCATCATGATGAAAAAAAATCCTTCTTTTTTATGAAGAATGTTTAAAACTTAGGAAAAATAATTACTTTGATGATAGGTTCTTCAATTGGTTTTTTTTTCGAACTGAAGCATCTTACAAATGTTTTAAAAATGGTTGAAATTTAGTAAGTTACGATTTACTTTTTCGCGAAAAACATGACCTACAACTCTACTGTCTCCAATTTTGAAAATAAGTGAATAATTTTTAAATACAGTTAGTTTTCTATCAAAGGTATGTTTGCGAATTTTTTTATATGAAAATAATGTTTTTTGTTTCAAATGGAATCATCAGTGATATTATTTTGATTCCTAAAATCATAGGAAAGCCACCTTTTCTTACAGATCCAATTTTTAACATAACTACCTGAATAAAGCAGTTTGCCTTTGAAAAATTAAATCACCGTTGAAAGCATATTGTAGGTGTCATCATTTCGACAAATTTTTGTAATAATCTCGTGCTTATCTAAACACTTGTACAGGAACACAATTGATGATTATTAATTTTTTGTCAGATTTTGACAGTAATTTTGTTCAGTTCTCTTCTAAAAAAAGGAGTTTCATCGAGTGGAAACAATACTTTGGGGACAAACTTTAAAGCATAATTAGGCAACTTTTGAATTAAAATATTTGTCTCTATTGAAAACTCTCAGATACCTCGACCAAAATTAAATAATTCCTGTAAATATAAATCATTCACAAAATTTGTTTCCTTAGTAGTTTCTGAACTTTTATGTTTGAATTTGTATTTGGAAACATGTCATCGAGTAGAAATGTGAGCTACTTTATTTTAATTTTCCATTAATAAACAAAAGCAACTTCATTGTTGGAACTTTTCTAAAAACTACTTCGATTCAATCACTTTTCTTTAGTACCATTTTTAAAAAGTATGTCAAATCATACAAACAGGTGGGCCTTTACCGGAATTTCAAAACGAAGACGAAAAAAAATATAAGCAGCCTATCGATAACAGTAGATAACTTCTTTCAATATCCAAACATAACTTTCGCACATCTTCGAAATGTAAATTTTTCAAATTCTTTGTCAAACAGATTTTTGGTTTCATGGTGCCTTCACATCAAATCGGTTTTCATAAGTGAAACAAAAAATCTGTAAGACAATCAATTATTTGTACCGAAGGAGTACCAAGAGATTCAGTATATGTCTTAGTATAATTTTCTATTTGAACCCAAAAATAATCATTTTTATCCAAATATGAACAAATTATATCCAAATATGGACTGAAAACGTTATATTTCAAATTTTAATTATGATATTACAATATATGATTGTACACTTGCACTTACCGATAGAACGAAGGAAACTCGTCAAAATAAAGGCAAAACTACTAATGATAATCTTCATTTTCTTCAAGTAGAGGAACTGCTTAATGTATAATTTTCGGAAACGACGAGTGTCCTGCCAGATGTTTTATGAGAGTATTTATACTAATCGTTATCTTTTCTCTCAGATATGTATATACTTTTTTCGTATTCAAATTCAATATAGAATTATGTTAGCTAGAATTTAATCTGCTTTTGCCACTTTGAAGACATAAGAGCAGTACAGAGTTACGAAACATTTAATTGCTTGCTGCTGAATTTCGAAATTTCAGAATATCGCTTTTATAATTTTTAATTAAATATAATAGGCAGGTAAAAAGCCATTAATTTATTTGAAGATAAAGCTGGAACAAGAAGACATAAAAATTAAAACAAAGATTTTATGATTTTGAAAAACAACTTTTAAAGAAATCTATCCTTGGATTTATATGATATGGGAGTTGAAACGTTCAAATTATAGTGTAGTTAGAGCATCATGAAATAAAATACTTTTGTAATTAACTTCAAAGAATATAAGTTCAGGAGAATCTGCAAATCTTGTTTTGTTGCAATAAAATCTTAAATTTTGAACTTATTTATTGTTTTATCATTTAGTGTAGAATCACAGATTGCATTATTATGCAATAATAGGCGTTTGTGAAAATAAAAAAGAGCAAACCTAATGTTCAAAATTTTTTCATGAATTGTTTCATAAACAGAAACTTGAAAAGAATCAGCAAAGGCTTTATAAATAACCAATAATCATCCAAATATATGAATGAAAAAATGTATATCTGAAAGAAAATATTTTCCTCAAAAACAAAAATTATTTACAATCAGAAAAAGACGCTGCGCGACAAAAGAAATGTATGTAATCTATGCAACTATATAAATTACTATCTGTTTCAAAAGTACTGGCCCCTCTACAAATCATTGCATAACTCAATAAAAAAATCACTTAAAAAAAGAAAAACATCTTGTCAATCCTCAGTTTATTACGAATAAGTACATTATGATTTGATCGCGATGCGTTCATAACTTTCGATGCAAATTTGCAGTGAAGGTGAAAAAGCGTGGTTGAAAGCACCTTCTGTAACTTGATGCACTTTTGGCCGTTGTATTTCATGGGAAAATGCATGAATCCTTTTGCGAAAAATCGAGTAGTTACCTTGAAGTTATGAGTACATTTTCGAAAATATTTGTATCTTTGGTGTCGGCAGTAAATAAAAGCAAAGGATGCTAACTCAGCTTCTAATCAAGCTGGAAGGCTCTACTTTGACTTAAAATTTTCCAAAAAAATCAACCAAGTTGATGGTATGACTTTAAATACAGTTCATTACGTCAATAACACGCTATTGCATATTATTTTTTTCTGTTTTTTTTTCTACGGTAGACGACGTCAATTGTAATCGATACCTTGAAGGGGTTGCCTTCCACTATTGTCAAAGATGGTTGACCCACGCGGCACGCGATAGCGTGTTATTAATGTGATTAACTGTTTTTAAAAACACACCATTTAATTTGTTAACTTTTTTGGAAAAATGTTAAGCCTTAGTAGAGCCTTGCAGCTTGATTAGAAGCTGAGTTAGCATCTTTCGCTTTTATTTACTGCCGACACCAAAGTTATAAATATTTTCAGTTTTTTTGAAAAAGTACTCATAAATAAAACTTCAAGGTAACTACTCGATTTTTTGCGGAAAAATTCATGCATTTTTCCATAAAATACAATGGTCGAAAGTTAACCAAGTTACAATAGGTGTTTCGAACCATGTTTTTTCACCTTCACTGCAAATTTACATAGAAAGTTATGGAAGCATCGCAATCAAATAATTATGTACTTATTCGTAATAAAATGAGGATTGACAAGATGTTTTTCTTTTTTTGAGGCGATTCTTTTTTATTGAGTTATGCAATGATTTGTTGAGGGGCCAGGATTTCTGAAACAGATAGTAGACAGTAATATCTTGAAATTGTCTGTCATTTCATGCCTTGATATGGTAGAGATAGAGTTTGGATGTAACACTGTTGTATGCACGGATTGATCTTATTTTCAAATTTATTTTTGAATTCAAGGTCCTAATTTATCTCATCATTAGATTTTACTATTCAATAAAATAAATAAATATAACAATATACGCAACATTCTTACTCTATACTTCAGAGTTACTTTTAACCCTGGCGTATTAGCCTGTTTCTTTTTTGTAATAAGTTTCTTGTGTATACCTCTCACTGCATTTCAATTGCAAAAGTTTATGAATATTAATTAAAATATGATTCTCTTATTCACATATCAATCGACTTTTTCAAAATCTCAGACATCCATGTATCGTAATGCTGGGATAACAAACATAGCCATTAAAACCTCAAAAGTAGAATTTTTAAGATCAAAACTTGAGAAAAATATATTCTCAAATAGAAAAATCTTGATTCTTTCATGTTTCTAGGCTTTCGTAGAAAAACATTTTATACTGTGCTAACATCTGTATGTCCCTTATCTTGCCTCAAAAAGAATAATTATTTAAGCTACGACCTATGCATTTGTATTCGCTCCATCAAGTGCATAAAGTGATCACTGCGGGCGTCAAGAAATACTGATAACCTCGGGAAAATCTGCTTACTATTTAGTTTACAAATTTTGAATGCTAAATTATTGGCAGGGTAAGGGGAAGGGATGTGGAAATTAAAAGATGCAAAGACCCCTATGCTGAAATATTTGTTTAGTCCGGGTTTCTTCACGGATGCCTCAAATTAGCAGTCTTGGCATGTAGAATGAAGATAAAACATAAAATTTGATACGTTATAGTTTTATTTTGTTGGCAACAGTGGGTAAAAATTACAGATAAATATAAATTTTTTGAAACTATAGTGTCTATAACATACAATTACGTGTTAAAAATCCAGATCCCTTCAAACCATAAGTATAATATACAACAATATATGCTTAGAATAACTATAATTTAACCTGGTATAGTTTTTAACATTTTTTCGGTCATCTTGATAATTTTTTTTATATTAGACATTCATACATTTGACAAAATATTCTTGTAAAACATCTCCTAGTCCACTAACTCTTGCGGCTCTGGTAAAAACCGTCCTTAATAACTTTAAACTTTGGATATGCACATAAAAGAGATGGAACTCTTCAACTTTCACAAAGCAAAAATAACATCGTTTCAGGTTAGACAACTCGTAATTTTTCGAATTTGAAGTAATATGTGTTGAGTAGGGTTTGGTAGGGTTGCGCACCTGGGTGCAGGTCTAGGTGATGCCAGATTAGTAGACTTCTGGATAAACTAGAGCTTCTAAGTCCTTCTTCCGCGAGATATCTTCAAATTTTGCAACTACCTCACTCCACAATTGGAGAACCAATTGTGGCGAGAATTTTCAATGTTCATACGCGTTAAAGTCATTAATCTAGACAGGCACTATCTTGGGTACCGAGAATTTTTCATGTTTTATATTTTGTCAAGCGAAGACAGTGTTCTTTCCAAGAACCTACATGCAAGCGGTAATATTTCTATTTCTGGGCGTACTACGTAATTTGGAGAATTCTCGGGCAAGTGCAATGATCGCTTGATGAAGGATAACGGAGTTCTCTATAAAGGATCCAAAAAATTCTGGCACCGAACCTGCACCCCATATAGGACAGTGCTACTCACTAAACTTGCATAAAAGTAAATTAATAGGTATAGTTGTAATAGTCAATAGTTAAGTTTGGGTATTATCGAGTTAAAGTCACCACTCACATATATTGGAAGTTCTGGATAAGAGCCACTGATTACTTCGAAGGACATATAAAACTTCCTTCGAAAGGAATCCAAAACGGAAAGTGAAGCCAAATACGCTGCACACAACACAAATTTCAGATTCCTAATTTGTACTTCGATACATATGAACTCACTTTCACACACCTGTACTTTCGTTGAATACAGTTTTTTGTTCACGGTTGTAAGAATACCTTCCTTAGCTCTGCCTCCTGAAACCTCCCTTCATGACATGAGCTGCATATCCACTGCAAGTACTGCTGAGTAGAATTTCGGTGCTATAACCCATGCTTCATATAAACACAAGACGTTCTCGGGTCTCACGATGTACACAAGATTTCTGAGGTTCAAGATACCGTGAATATTCCAGAAAAGTATTTCAGGAGACTCGATTTTCTGTCATCGCGTTGAAGTCACATCGCGGTTTTAACTCGTAAGGCCAGGTCTCTCCTGATGAACTTCTTTCGCTGCTAATCGTGGCTATTTCGGTGTAGTATGTTTCTGGCGTTTTCCCGTCCTTTTTGAATTGGTATGTAGATTAACTTTCTTTGTTACTTCCTCCTCTATTGATTCATCTTCTAACTTAAGCTTCTTTCTGTCTCGAATAATTTCATTTACTTTCTCAGGTTTCACCTCCTTGTTCTGCACAAGCAATTTATTCCTCCTGATGACCGTGCTAATGTCTGTATCTTAAGATTATCCTCCAGATCGAGGATTAAGTTTATCTGCTCACGCTGCAGCTTCCTGCGATCATTATTAACAATCGAAATCTCAAACTTCTTGTATTCAGAGATTTCGCAGAATACAGTTTTGACACAACGAACCCCAATAAATTCAACAATAATCGGGCTTTTGCCTTTGACCTTCGGCAAATCAGCTGTCACTGCTTCGTAAATTTAATTATTGTACTGCGAATTGTCCTTCAAGCCAAAAATTAAAATGTTTTTCTCCCTAGCTTTTTTTCAGAGTATTAGCGAATATCCAAATTAAAAAAAAATCACCTTCAATCAAAAACTGTTACATTTTCAACCAAACAGTTGAACTTTCAGGTAGAAAAGCCAAATTTTTTGAAAGGCGTTTAAATTTTCAATTCAAAAGGATGATTCTTCTATTCAAAATGACGACTTTTCAACAAAAACGTTGAATTTTACCCAAAATAATCCAATTTTCAAATAAAGTGATAAGTCATCAACGAACAAACAAAATATTTTTTAAGAAGAAAGTTCAACTTTAAACCAAGTAATTGAATTTTGAATGGAAGAAGATTAATTCTCAACGCGAAGTGTAATATTTAATAGCTTAACGAAGAAAATATTTTTATTCTAAATGAGAAAAAGTCGAATTCAATCAAAAAGATAAATTTTCCATAAAAAATTTAATAATTGATACTTCAACCAAAAATATTTTTACTTTAAATAAAAAACAATTAAATTAGACCAAAGAGACGAATTTCCAACAAAACAGTCGAATCTTCAATCAAAACAGATTAATTTTTAACTAAACAGTTGCACTTTTGATTAAAAAAATCAAATTTTCACCAAAAAAGTGAAATTTCCGAACTGAAAAGATAAATTTTCAAAAAAAGAATTGAATTTTCAGCCGGGAAATATTTTTCAGCCAAAAGAGAAAAAAATCTTTACTTAACTGCTGAGTTCTCATACCCAAATGGCGCATTCTTCATACAAATTATTAATTAATTTTTAACCATATAGTTATATTTTTTACGGAAACAAGAATTTTTAACACAAAAAGAAAAACATATTTACAACGAAATAGCTGAATTTTTAAGCTTAATAGTTAAATTTCAAACTAAAAACTATCAATTTTTGAGCAATAATAAAACAGTTGAGTGCTCAGTGAGAAAACTGATTTTCAATCGAAACAGAACGAATTTTACACAAAAGTAATTTTAAAGCTCTAACCAATAACATTATTTTTTAACAAACTAGTTTAGCTCTTATCGAAGTAGTTGAGTTTTTAACCAAGGAATATACATTCTCAATTAGAACTGTTTCAGTTGAATTTTCATCTAAGAAAGATGAATTTTTATCAAAAAATGGATTAGTCAAATTTTTAGTTAAGAAAATTAATTTTTAACTAAAATACGAATTTCCAACTGAATAGTTAAATCTTGAACTATATAGTAGAATTTAAAACTAAAACAGATTAATTCTGAACCAAAAGTATGATAGAAGAATTTTCAACGAAAAAGAATAAGCTTTCAAGGATAATTAATTGGATTTCTTTAATAAAAATGTTTTCTGGGTTCAAATATTAAATATTATAATTCTCGTTGAGAATTAATCTTTTTTTTAAATGGATGTTCTTTAAAAATGGGGGCCCTTAAAGACTGACTAGATGATGAGGAAAAAAATTCATTTCATTTAATGTTAATTTTTGGCATTTGGTACTTTTAAACACCCTGGCTATTTTTAAAAATGTGCAAATAGATATTTGTTTGATACTTCAAAAATTTTTTCGTTAATACGGACTAGCCAGCACCCGATTAGGGACCGAAAAGTCTTTCTCAATTACACGGTCTATACAATGTTCTAGCTGGACTCAAGTCTGCCTTGATAATTTTCTATACGAGAATATGGGTAAGAGTATTAGGTCTGCATTTAGATACTCTACTTGTAAAATAAAATCACTAACTTTCATTTTTTCAATAATTTCCAAACATTGTCATTCACATTTATATTTTCCTTGTGTGACGTAGTTTTTGAACGGCCTCCAAGTCAAAAAAGGTTCACAAGCGCCGCTTTAACAAGAGCACTGACAAACAAGGTAAAATAATTTGATAATTTTGTTTTTTCAACAATTTGTCAAGGTGTTTACTCCTTGATCGTATTTTAAAGAATCAAATCGGAAGCGATTTGATTTAGGACACACCATTACTATTACTAAATACGCTTATGCAATTGCCTGGTTCGTTGAATGTGCAAGGTCTCTCGATTAGTCGGTTATAAGAGAATCATTCGGGCGTGCATAAAGAGGAAAAAATTAACTCGCCGAGGGTAAAAGTAACGAGAAAGGAAGAAAGAAAGTAAAGGAAGAATAATGCAGATGTGAAAAAGGCGCGGTTAGACCTGGTTGGGTTTTCACTTTTTTCCTTCATTCTATCTCGGCCAGTGTTCATTCAATCTTCCGGGACGGCGGCCGTGGAAATTAACGACTCGGAAATTTTAATTCAATGGCAAGGCTGTCGAGCGCCACTGCGCTTTTCTCCACGTTTTTGCTCGCCTGCCTGTCTTTTGTCACCATCTGATCATAAGAAGGCCTCACCAAAGTCGATACAAAAAAAATTTATTGTAAGCTGTATAACTCAAGTTCAAAGGATAACCGCAGCGAATCGATAAATGGTTAAGTTAAATAAAAACTTGTTACTTTAAATTCGAGTTAATTTAAATTCAGTCTTTTATTTTATATTTGTATAATAAAACTAATAGGAAATGCATTATTAAACAAATTTTAAAATATTTGGAGTTTAAAAAATCTTTGAAACACTTATACAATCGATTAACGTATGTTCAAAATATGAAATATTCTATATTATTTTGAACTCTATTCATTATCATATTAAATGCATTTTATATTTTTTATCTATACCTACGACCAACAATGATTATACAGATATTCCAAAATAAAGTACACATGTTATTATTTATTATTTTAATATTTATTCTTTTATTCTATATTTTGCAATAATTATTATAAGTGTAAACCATTTTTTGTGACTCAGGGAGTTTCAAAACGTCGAGAATTGATAAAAACTGGAT
This sequence comes from Andricus grossulariae, assembly GCA_011634705.1. Classification (NCBI taxonomy): domain Eukaryota; kingdom Metazoa; phylum Arthropoda; class Insecta; order Hymenoptera; family Cynipidae; genus Andricus; species Andricus grossulariae. The sequence goes on from JAABKJ010001755.1 coordinate 112,719, forward strand.
AGGTCCAAATTCACACAAATATTATACCTTCCATCATAAATGATGAGAATGTAAACATTCTAATTTCACGGCCAAACTAGAAGTGCTATTACAAACAGATAAAGCTTACTTTGTCGGTATTTTTAAGATAAGCAACTTTGCTTCAAAATTAATTGTTTCAACTGAAAATTTAATTATTCCATTTTTGCTTCAAAGTTTATATTTATTATTTACAAATTCAACTAGGGGAGAGTGAGGCTAAGCCGAAACTTTTTTTTAAAGTCGTTTTTTAATTTCAAAACAAAATTGTTCAACAGCGTATTCGGTACGTTTGGATCGAGTGGTGGAAACTCTGTCGAGCAAAAAATCGTGGGGCTAAGCCAAAACCCCTTGGGGCTAGGCCGATACTTGACCATAATGTTTGAAAAACGCAAAGGATACATTTTTTTTAATTCTCATTACTTCAGCCAACTAAATTCTTCATTTAACAATACCTAAAACGTTGTCAAACAAATATTTTTTATATTCTCATTCTATAATAAGAAGGTATTAGTTTTATGTAAAATTGCACTTCGTCGGTTTTCTTCATTTTCTTTTTCTTTTTTTTATATTTTTTTTTCTTCTTTCGCGTTATTAGACCCCACCCCCCTTGAGTAAAAAAAGACTATTTTTAAAAAGATGTCTGTCTGTATGTATGTCTGTATGCCTGCATGTATGTATGTGTGTATAGCTGTCTGTATCCTATATAGGCACGATGACGTCAGTGTCGACTTAGCCCCACGCGTCAATTTTGTATATTGATATCCGAAAAACATTGAAAATCAACGGAAAATCGAAATTTAACAACAGATTCATGTTCAGCACCTTTTTTTCACCTAAGATGAATATAACTTGATTATAGTGTACGATGATATACAAATGAAAAAGACAATTTTCCACAAGCGACGGAAAAAACTTTTGACTGTCCCCACTGTCGACTTAGCTCCACTCTCCCCTACTTGGTCCAAAAATTAATATATTTTGTAAAAAATTTGTCTTTTTGGTACAAAAATTAATCCTCTTGGTTGAAAACTGAACTACTTTGATGAAAATTCGATTTTTAGTTTCTGAAAATTAATTTATTGACCAAAAATTTAACTATTTGGTTGAAAATTAATTTTTTTGATGAAAAATCATATTTTCTGGTAGAAAATTCAGCTTTTTTGTAAACAATTATTCTTTTTGGCATAATTTAAATTGAAAATTCATCTCTTTCATTGAAAATTGAACTACTTTATTAAAAATTTGTTTTTTGTTGGGGTTGAAAATATATTTTTTTCAATTAAACAATTTGATATAAAAAAAAATGTTAAGTGAAAAATTAGCTTTTTTGTTAAAAAGTCATATTTTCGGGTGGGAAATTGAACTCTTTTGTAGAGAATTCGTCCTTTAAGCTTGAAAATTCGTTTTTTTAGATTAAAATAATTTTTTTCATTGATAATTCAACTATTTGGTTGAAAATTTAACTGTTCGGGATGAAAATTCCCTTTTTAAAAAAAATCATATTTCCGGATGCAAAATTCAACTGTCCTGTAGAAAACTTGTCTTTTTGAAATAATATCAATTGAAAGTTAATCTCGTTGGTAGAAAATTTAACTTTTTTGCATCAAATTATTTTTTTTATTGCAATATACTTTTTTCAATCAAAAGTCAACTATTCTATTGGCCACATAAAATTCAACTATTTGGTTGAAAATGTATGCAATTTGTTGAAAATCCTTCTGTTTGATAGAAAATTCATCTTCCTGGTTGAAAATTAAACTATTTGGTAAAAAGTTGATCTACTTTGTTGAAAATTCATATTTTCAGGTGGAAAATTCCACTTTTTTGTAAAAAAATTAATTAATTATTAATTAATTTTGTTCGTAAAAAGTAATTTTTTCAATTGAACTATTTGTATAAAAATTCAACTTTTTGGGTCAAAAATGAACTTTTTTGTTCAAAATTCATATTTTCAGGTGGGAAATTCAACTGTATTGTAGGAAATTCGTCCTTTAGTCTTTAAAATTCGTTTCTTAGGTAAAAATAAATTTTTTCACTAAAAATTGAACTATTTGGTTGAACATTCAATTGTTTGGGTTGAAAAGTACGTTTTCTTTCAAACAAGATATTTTCGGATGAAAAATTCAACTGTCTTGTAGAAAAATCGTCTCTTTGGCATGATATTAATTGTATTTTCATTTCTTTGGTAGAAAATTAAACTTTTTTGTATAAAATTAGTTTGTTTTAAATCAAAACTAGTTATTTTTAGTGATGATTTAACTATTTTTTTTTTTATTTGAAATTCAACTATTTTGTTGAAAATTTATGCGATTTGTTAAAAATTCTTTCTTCTTTATAGAAAGTTAATCTTCTTCGTGAAAAATTCAAGTATCTGACTAAAAATTCACCTCTATTGCAGAAAATTCAATTTTTTTTGTATAAAATTCGTTTTTAATTGAAAACTAATTTTCTTTAATGAAAATTTAACTATTCTATTTTTAATTAAAAATTTAACTATTTCGTTGGAAATGTATGTCATGTGTTAAATTTTTTTCTTTTTTCATAGAATATTAATCTTCCTGGTTAAAAAATCAACTATTTGGTTAAACATGTATCTATTTTATTGAACATTCATTTACTGAGTAAAAGTTAAACTGCTTTGTTAATTCATGACAAACAGTAATATTTTAACAAAATCTAGTACGCAAAAATTACGTAACATAGGGGAGCGGGGTTAAACTTACGAACCCTAATTGAGGGTTGTTCATGGTTCAAAATTTCAGAAAAAAGCTATACGTAATTTATGCGCATCTCCTTGGCGGCGATCCGCTATCCCGAATCTTGTATATTTTAGTGATCCTTCTTCATAAAGATATAGGAGTGAAATATTTGTTTTATATCTTGAAAGCTTTTCTAATTAAATTTATCGTGCAATTTGTGCACTTCAGATGCTATACATTATGAATTCTCTCACTCTCTCTCTCTCTCTGCTCGGACATCTCGACATCTGGAAAATGCTACAACTATAATACTGATGATCTGCAATGAAAACTAGGATATTGGGTGGTCAAATTGCCTTGAAAAGGAGCACCTGAATCGCGTGATATTGCAGTCGTTATATGTTTTGCAGGATACACAGTGAAACTTTAGACTGCTGCAAACCACCGATGCAAAATTGCAACATGCAGTTCGCAAGGTTTCTAGAATGCTACCAATGTGTTACGTTTCCACTGCTGTGTATACGTTCTATTTTTTTGCAACAAGAGACTGAGCTATCTCATATTTCATAAACCTTCCCCGCTGAACACTAATGACATAAGCTTCTGAATATTTTTGTTTAGAAATACTTTTCTTCTTCTGAAAGCACTAGCCAACAGAATGTCACCTATGTATCTGTAGATAGAAACACACCCGTGCATAAATTACCCTACTTGGCCCCATTTAAAAAAGGGTCGCTGACATGGCCCTGACGAGTTTTTCTATTTTTAATGGAAGACTAAAAAAAATTCACACTTGTACTTAACATTCTTCAAACATAGTGAAAATATGGGCAGGGTAAAATTTAGAATAAAAATTTCTTGTCTCTTTGAGTACTACGATATTATATTTTACAGAAGCATTTTCTTTCAAATTACAGCAAATTTTTGTTGTGTATTTGAAGATAAATCAATTAACTGATTTACAAAAATAATAATTTTAACTTTTAGGATATTCAACTTTTTTATTGATTCTGATGAGCGAGCTCTCACTTCTTCAAAATCTGCAGGAAATTTTTTCAAATGTTGAAAATAATAAAATGGCGATTTTTATGATAATCAAAAATTGTAATTTTTTTAACAAGTACGCGAGGTACGAAAGCAAACAAGTAGTTCCTCTTTATAAGATCTACATAAATTTCATTTACCTCTTTTTAATATTTTCCAATGCTTTCAAAATATATGCTCATATATTAATTTTTTGTATTTTACTATTTATGTTTTCTGTCTCTTTGAATACGTGTGAGGGATCTTTTCAACGGTTTCTAGTGACAATGTCATCAGGCACAGATACCTCAATGTTTTCTCGCTTCATTTGTGCAAAATTTCTAAAAAGAATTGTCCTTTTTGATAATAAACTAAATTTCTGGGTATTCGTCAGAAAAAAGTATACCTCCAATTAATTTAAAACTCAGTATACCTATGTATTTTGACGCTCTCATCATGAATATAATAATGAAGACAGACGTAAAACTCGATTTTCACTGTGAACACCATGAAAACCTCATGAAAATCATGGTTGTTTGCGTATATCTCTGTAAATATAAACATTTTTCAAAAATGTCTCAATGAAAGTTGTAGATCGACTCAAAGTACACCTTTTATATATCAAAATTTTTTTCTGAAAAACCAATATTGTTCGCGAAAAGTAGGAAAATTTAGGTACCGAGTGTAGAATTGTTTGAAATAGAACTTATGGTACTCCTGTGAATCGTCACCGACTTAATGCAAGTCACATCCCTAAACTTTTCCAACGTCTCGTGGGGGGCACCCCTGTGACTGATCACAGAAATAAATTAGATCACAAATTCTCTACTTTCAAACCTGTCGTGGGGGAAAGTTACCCCTGTGACTGGTCACAGTAAGAATGTAGGTAACATCCCTACCCCTTTCCATCGTCTCGTTCGGGTAGGGGGAAGGCACCCCTGTTACTGGTTAGAAAAATAATGTAGATCACATTTCTGCTCCTTTCCAACATCTCGTGTGGGGGGGGGGTCGTTCCCCCCACTGGTCGCAGAAATAATGTAGGTCACATAACTTTCCCTTTTCCCACCTCTCGTGGGGGGCCGGAGGTCACCCCTGTGATTAGTCGCAGAAATACTGTAGGTTACATTCTTTCTCATTGTGCAACGTATCGTGGGAGGGGGGGAGTCACCCCTGTCATTATTCGCAGAAATAATGCAGGTCACATCCTTACCTCTTTACAACTTCTCGTGGGGGGCGGGAAGGCACCCCTGTAAATTACCACAGAAATAATTTCGGTCACATTATTATCCCTTACCAACTTATCGTGGGGGGGGCAGGAAGTCACCCCTGTAATTAGTCGCAGAAATAATGTGGGTCACATTCTTAAACTCTTCCAACGTATCGTGGGGGGAGACACCCTTGTGACTGGCCATACAAATAAATTAGGTCACATACCTCCCCCTTTCCAACATCTCGAGAGGGGCGTGAAGGCACCACTGTGAAGGTTCACAAAAATAATGTACTTCTTAACGTTAACCCTTCCCAAATTCTCGTCAGGGGCGGAAAGACAAACCTGCAAATGGCCACAGAAATAATTTCGGTATCAATATAACCCCTTTCCAACGTCTCGTGGGAGAGGGGCGGGAAGGCACCGCTGTGGTTGTTCACAGAAATAATGTAGGTCACATCGTTACCCCTTCTCAACTTCTCGTGGGGGGACACTCCTGCAAATGGTCAGATAAATAATTTCGGTCACATTATTACCCCTTTCCAACTTATCGTGGGTGGAAGGCACCCTTGTGACTGGCCACAAAAATAAATTAGGTCACACACCTCGCCCTTTCCAACATCTCGAGGGGGGCGGGAAAGCAACCCTGTGACTAGTCATAGAAATAAATTAGGTCACATACGCTACACAATGTAGAGTATTTTTTAAATATTGACTGTCCTTCTCCCACAAATTTCCGCTCTCGAAAGTTTCGCTCCTCTTATCCATTCCACGAGCGCGTATTCAGCCTTTCAGGAATTTTTCATATCATTCAGGTCTATTTTTCCAAAAACTATTTTAGTCGTAACGGGAAATTGTATTGCACACAAAATATGTATTTTCAAATGATCTACATATTTTATTGAAATAATTTTTGTAAATGTTTATCATTTACTAAGATAAAAGCAAAAAGCCATGATTTTCGTGGGGTTTTCATGGTTTTCACCATGGAAATAGAGTTTTTGCATATTTTCACTATAATTTTCGTAATCAGCGCATCAAAATACATGAATATACAAAGTTTAAAATTAATCGGATGTATGCGCTTTTCGAAAGTGTATCCAAATTTTCTTGTGAAATTTCGAAAAGTGGTGCAGAAGCTTTTTATATAAATGCGACACATATATTCCCATGTATTTTGACCCGCTGAGCATGAATCCGTGGTTCGTTTGACCCCAGTACATCTGGGTCAAGGGGACTTGAAGGTCAAATGGACAGAAAAGTCATTTATGTGAAGATAACTACTATAATTTATGTTTTTTGTGTCGCTGAATCCGAATCCGGGGTCCATTTGAACTCAGCGAGTCAAAGTTAAGGACTTTTCAAGGTGAATTTCGTTCATTTCTCTAAAAACAAATTTTTTACTGCAGATTCTGAAAGAACGGAAAATTTTACTTCCAGATATGTATAATTTTATTTTTTTATGACGACCTCTAAGGTCATTTCGGGGTCATTTTATTTAAATATATAAATGATTCATATAGGTAAATGGTAAATGGGCTACATGGGACTAGACTACCATACTAATATGTTGTGGGGGTCGCTAAGTCTGAAACCGAGGCCCATTTGACCCCAGGGTGCCAAGGTCAAGGTCAGATCAAGATCATATCAAAGTTAGATCGGAAGAAAAAGGTGTCACTGTTCCAAAATTTGACTTTTACATGTTTTAACGGTCGCTGAGTCAAATTCTTAGTTTGAAAAATTAGTTTTCAACAACAACAAACAAAACAATTTTCTGCCAGTTACATTGAGGCAAAAAAGATGAATTTTCACCAAAATAGTTAAATCCACAGCAAAAAAGATGAATTTTTAAAAATGAACATTAAGTTTGTACTAAAAAAAAAGAATTGCAAACAAAGTAGATGAATTTTCCACAGAATAGTTGAACTTTCCACCCGACACTTTGAATTTTCGAAAAAAAAAAAAATTAATATAATATATATATAAATAATAATATAAGTAAATATATATAATAAGTAAGTAAATAAGTTAAATTTTTAATCAAATAGTTGAATCTTCTACCAAAATTGTTGAATTTTCAATCGAAAAGATTAATTTTTTACCAAACAGTTGCATTTTTTTATGAATATTTATAAAAAAGACGTATTTTCTACAAAATAATTGAATTTTTGAGAAAGGGTTAACTTTAAGCTATGCAGTTCAATTTTCTATCAAATTGTCGCAAAATATACATGAATTTTCAACCAAAAATGGAATATTTGTATTTTCAATTAAAAAAAAAACTAGTTATATTTTCACTCTAAAGATGAATTTTCAACTAAAGTGATGAATCTTTACAAAAATTTGATTCTTAACAAAGTAGTTCAACTTTCAATCAGTTAGTTGAATTTTCAAACAAAAAAGATGAATTCACAACGAAAAGTTCAATTGATGATATTTCGATAAACAAGTATTTTGATTTAAATCAAAGACTTTTTAATGCAACGAAAAATACGAATTTTCAACAAAATAGTTCAATTCTGAACCAAAGAGATGTATTTTCTACGAAAAAATGAATTTTTAAATAAGAAAATTAAGTTTATATAAAAAAAATACTTGAATTTTCAACAATACAATTAAATTTTCAACAAAATTATTGAATTGTAAAGCTAAAAAGACGAATCGTCAATAAAAAAGTATGATAGTTGATATTCCAACAAAAAAAGATGAAATTTCAATAAAAAGAATGAATTTTAAAATCATAAAGACAAATTTTCAACAAATAAAGATTTTTCAGTCATGAAAAAAAAGCTCACCTAAATTGTTGAACCTTCAAGCCAACAGACGAATTTTCTGTACAAAAATCGAATTTTCAACTAGAAAATATATGAATTTTCAAAAAAAAAATTAATTTTCAACGAAATAGTTTAATTTTCAACCAACCAAATAAACCTTCATTAAAAAAAATCAACAAAATAGTTCAACTTTTACTCACGGAGTTGAATTTTCAATTGTAAAACATCAGTTTAAAAAAAAATAGTTAAGCTTCCAACCAAAGAGATATATTTTCAACTAAAAATAATAATCTTCAACAAAAAACTTATTTCTTAACAAAGTTGTTCAAACGAACTTTTCAAATAAAATAGTTGAATCTTCAAGCAAAACAGAATAATTTTCAAACAAACAATAGCATTTTTATCCAAGAAAGATGAAATTTCTGCTAAAACAGATACATTTTTTAATTAATGGGACCAATTTAAAAAAAAAAATTATATTTTCATCCAAGAAAGGTTTTAGTTTGCCTTTTCAATATCAAAATATGAGTTTTAAACAAAAAGTAAATTTCCTGCGTGGATACTTAAATTTTCGATCTAAGAAGCAAAATTTTGAAAAAAATAGTTGAATTTTCATTCTAAAAAGATTTCAGTTTGACTTTTCAACATCAAAATATAAGTTTTGAATAAGAAGTAAATTTTTTACGAAATAGTTGAATTGAAAAAAAAACACATTTGAATTTTCGACCAAAAAGGATAAATTTTTAACAAAATTGTTGAATTTTCAAACAAATATTAAAATTAATAACTGGAAAGACAATCTTTCAGAGAAAGAAATTGCAAAAATGAATATAAATACAAGGCAAATAAATTGCTAACGAGAACATCATATCAGGGTTACCACAAAACTTCATTTTGAAATTTTTCTTATTTTTCTCTAACCAATTTTTCATTTTCCCTGGCCATTAATAATTTAAGACCAGAATCTTAAGCTTCTAACATTTTCAACCTAGAATTTTTTGCAAACTGAATAAAACCATTTTAATTCCAAATTGAAAAATCGTTAATTTATTCGACTTGACAGTTATTTAGAGTTATAGAAATTCCCTGACTTCTTTTTTTAATTTTTGTTGGCCAGGTTTGTTTTTCACTAGCCAGGTTTCTTCGGCGCGTAAGGTCAAATTCACATTTTGTACAATTATTGCAAGTTATTTGTTTCATTTGCGAATTTCCAAAAATTACGCATATGAATGAAGGAACCCTTCGTAATTTAAGAACGATCCCTAACATAGTTTATGGAAAACCCGTTACTATGATACCCATGTATCATTTCCAGATTGGAAATAAAAATTCACAGAAATCTTATTCCATATTTTCTGTGAGAATAAAATCCTGCAATCTTTATATCCGGATGATTGAATATGCTGATCGAAATTGATACTGCAAATGCTCCCATCTCCAAGGCACATTTAATCATCAGATAGCTTGTTAGAAGCATCCTCCGATTGACATGCAGAAACTCTTCCATACAATAAAACATACAATTTTTCATTACTCTCGCTCCTTCCTCATATTTAATCTTCCAAATTGCCTCTTTCGACCCTTTCCTTTTCAGATGCTGCCTTATTCCGAACTGCTCTACACTCCACATAACCTATATCATCGTAAAAAATAATTTCTCTCACTGAGGGATGGAAGGAATTTTATGGATCTGGATGGCAGTGAAAGCTTCTGTGTTCTGATCCTGCTACACATATGTAATAAAACAAAGGCAGTTCATCAGAAAAGACTCTTGACTCCAGAGACCTGGATATTACCTTTCAGGGTTGAAAATTATTGTATTTTGCCAATAGTTTAGGCTCTTAATTAATTTTCTCCATTAACAGGGGGGATGTTGCTATCCAATTTTATTTCCGAACCTTTCCTCTCCCATGGGGCTTCTTTATGGAGAGGAGAGGATGCATCGATCTTGGCGATATTATTGTACCGCGTTCCCAGGGATTTAGGAGACCTATGAAGTAAATAGGAGTCCTGGCTGTTCTGCCGTAAAATTGTATGTGAAATTGTGCAATGTGTCTTGCGAATTGAATTGCCAGTAACGACATTGATTTTATTGCTTGTTTCGCCGTTCGCCGGCAGGGAGCTTCCGAACAATGTGCGCCTCGGAAACGTCTTCAACTGTAATAATAACATTGTTTAGAACAATTTTTTTTTGGAATTTGGGTCTTTAGAGCTGTTCAAAAAACCACGTCACGCTTTTTTGAATACCTTTTTACAACCCTTCCCTTCTTCGTCACAGATATAGTAGTAGTTCCTAGGGTGGCGTCACAAATACAAATACCCCCATTCCATCCCAATTTTGAGCCAAAATTTCTTTTTTGATTTCATTTGATCCTTTATATGAAAACTCGTAACTATTACTCTCAATGTAAGTTCTTAATAAAGATATTATATCTTTGGTTTTTATGATTGACTTTCTCAATACGCGGCGTAAAATAAAATGTATTGCAGTAATTTTTCTTCATTTCTAATTCAGTCGCAGATGGTATTTTTTATCATGATATGAGCGTTATATTTCGGCCGATATTATTGTATATACTATATTCTTCTCGATTAAATTAGATGAGTGATGAAAATATAAGAACATAAAATAAAATGCAAGTCATAGAAACATATTATTTTAACAAAATGCACAGCCTATATGATCTTAAAACAGGGGAAGCAGGGTACGATATTGAACTCAATATGAAAAGCTCAGGATTTCAAGTCAGAATATATTGTATTGTCAACAAAAAAGTTAAATTTTCAACAAAAAATGATTCATTTTCTACAAAAAGTGATGGATTTTCACCGCAAATTGAAGTTTTTAAGATAAAAGGCAAAATTTTTCAGAAAAGAGTTGACTTTCCAACCCAAAAATGTAAAATTTGGTCCAACCAGTTCAATTTTCAACAAAGAAACAAATTATTTGTAGACCAAACAAAATAAATCAGTTTTCTGCATATTAATAAAATTTTTAACAAAATAGTTGGATTTTCAACCAAGTAATTAAATTTTCAAAACATAATTGAATTATAAACTTAAGTGACGAATCTTCAAGAGAAATAGTTCAGCTTTAAACCAAGAAGATGAATTTTAAACCAAAGAATATAAATCTTCAACAAAAAATATAATACAAAGTAGATTCTAATTTTAAATAAAAAACAACAGAAATCAACCAAAAAAGATCGAGTGTCAATGAAATAGTTGAATCTTCAACCAGAAAAAATTAATTTTTTACCAAAATCGATGAATTTTCAAAAAAAGAGTTGAGTTTTCAGAAAACAAGCCAATTAATAGTAGACCAAACTGTTCCATTTACAACCAAATAATTAAAATTTTAAGCCGAAAAGACGATTTTTTTAGAAGATAGTTGAATTTTCAATCCAAAAGGAAAAATCTTCAAAAAATTAGTGCCATTTTGAACGAAATTTTCAACAAAATAGTTGAATTTTCAACTAAAGTGATGAATCTTCAAATGTGATAGTTCAGTTTGAAACCTGAAAAGGTGAATTTTCAACCCAGTGATTGAATTTTGAACCAACAAACAAATTCATTTTAGACCAAAGGGTTGCATCTAAAACCAAATAGTTGAACTTTCAACCCAAAACGATGAATGTTTTAGAAAACAGTTCAATTTGTAATCCAAAAGAATGAATCTTCAAATTATTTCAATTTTCAACTAAATAATTAAATTTTAAGCAAAATAGTTCAATTTTGAACCAAAGAATATAAATTTTCAACGAAAATATACTCAAAAGTTTAAATTCCGATTAAGAGAAAATTCTAATTTTGAATAAAAAACAGTAGAAATCAACCAAAAAAGATCAAACGTCAATAAAATAGTTGAATCCTCAACCAAAAAAAAATTAATTTTCTACAAAATCGATGAATTTTCATAAAAAGACGATTTTTTAGAAGAAAGTTGAATTTTCAATCCAAAAGTACCAATATTCAATAAATTAGTTCTATTTGCAACATAATAATTGAAATTTTAACAAAATTATATATTGAAAAGAACGAATTTCAACGAAGTACATAAGCTCACAATATTATTTTAATGTGAGAAAACTAACATTTGTGGTCATTACAGGTTAAAATTGATTATTTAATTGAGCATTGGTTTTAATGATTTTCAATTCATTTCATATGAGCTATTAATCATGAATTTCATTTTGCTGTATAATTAACAATCAAAATGATATTTTTACAATAAATGAGAAATAAACATTCTTCTTTATTTTCCATATTTTTTAAGATAAATACCTCTCAGAAAGAAAATAAAAAATCTGGAATTTTTTTGTTTCATTAAGTTTTCAAGGTTTTGGCTATTCTTGAATAGCGAAAAATACGTTCAAAATACCTTTAGAAAATCAAAATTTAGTGCAAAGTTTTTGTATTTTATTTAAAATAATTCTTTTTGACTGAACATTTATTTTTATTTTTGAATGAAAATTTATTTTTTCATTCAAAATTAACCTATTTCATGTTTTGTCGAAAATTTATCTGTTTTGGTAGAAATTTAATCTTCTTGATTGAAAATTCATCTGGTTGGTTGAAAATATAATTTTTTGCTTAAAAACTCCTCTTTTTGGTTAAAGATTAATTGTTTTAATTAAAAATACTTTTTTTTTGCTCGAGGGTTTAACTATTTTGTTGAAAATTTATTTTTTTGTCGTTGAAAATAAATTTTTTAAATCAAAAATTTAACTATTCCATGTTTGGTATAACATTTATATTTTTTAATTGAAAATATAGCTATTTTATTAACAATTTCTGTATTTTGTTGAAACTTATTATTATTATTATTTTATTTTATTTTTTTTGAGAAAATATTGATCTTCTGTTGAATAATTCACCTTTTTGGTTGAAAATTCATTTCCTCAAAGAAGGTTGAAAATTCTTGAAAAATCTCTTATGTATTCAAAGTTTGGTTTAAAATTCAAGTATTTTGTTAAAAGTTAATTTTTTTGTAGAAAATTAATCTTTTTAGTTGAAAATTCATTTGTCTCATTGAAATTTTTTTAAATTGAAAATTAATGTTTCAACTAAAAATTTAACTATTCTATTTTTTTATTGAAAATTCATCTTTTTTGATAGACATTTAATTTTTTGCTTGAAAATCTGTGGCGGATTTTTTTATTGGATTTTGGGTCTCTAAAGCTGTTCAAAAAACAACATCAGGCTATTTTAAACACCTTTTTACAACAAAGAATAATTTTCTACCAAAATCGATGAATTTTCAACAAAGAAACAAATCAATAGTAGACCAAACTGTTGCATTTACAACCAAATAGTAAACATTTCAAGCCAAAAAAAAACAATTTTTTTAGAAGATAGTTGAATTTGTAATGCAAAAGGACAATTCTTCAAAAATTATTCAATTTTCAACATAATGATAAAATTTTTTTCAAAATAGTTGGACTTTCAACGAAGTAATTAAATTTTCAAAACATAATTGAATTATAAACTAAAATGACAAATCTTGAAGAGAAATCGTTCAGCTTTAGAACAAGAAGAAGAATTTTTAACCAAAGAATATAAATTTTCAAGAGAAGATATAATACACAGTTGAAATTCCAATTAAGAAAAGATTCTTATTTTATATAATAAAACATTCGAAATCAACCACAAAAGATCGATAGTTAACAAAATAGTTGGATCCTCAACAAAAAAAAGATTAATTTTCTACCAACAAAAAAATTAATTTTAGACCAAAATGTTGCATCTAAAACCAGATAGTTGAAGTTTCAACCCCAAAAGACGAATGTCTTAGAAAACAGTTTAATTTTCAACACAAAAGAATGAATCTTAAAATTATTTCAATTTTCAACAAAATAATTAAATTTTAACCAAAAAAGTTGAATTTTTACCCAAATAATTAAATTTTCAAAACGCTGAATTCAGGCAGAAAAGATTAATTTTCAACAAAATAGTTAAATCCTCAACCAAAAATATTCATTTTCAACCAAAAAGTTGCATGATTAACCAAAAATGAAATAGGTTTTACCAAAAGAGATATTAATTTTGACAATTAAATTTGTAGTTGAAAAAGTTGGCTTTCAACAAAAGAAAAGACAAAATAGTTGAAATTTGAACCAAGTAACTGAATTTTCAATCAAGACCATTAATTATATGTTCAAATAGACGAATTTCAACAAAGTATGTAAATTTAAAACCAAAATTCTCAAATTTTCAACCAAAAAAGATCAATTTTCACCCAATAATGGAACAGGTAAATTTTTGACTGCAAAAATTAATTTTTAACAACACAAAAATAAGGATTCTCAACAAAATAGTTAAATTTTCAATTATTCAACTAATAAAAAACCTATTAGGAATAGGTAAATTTTCAGTTAAAAAAATTTGTTTTCATCAGAATAGTTTAATCGTGAACCAAATAATAGAATTTTTACCCTCTAACCAAAAATATAGTAGTAAACTTTTGGTCTTTTAATTTTTTTAACTGAATTAATGTAATTGGTTGAAAATTCGACCTTTTTTATAGAAAATTAATCATCTTGGTTGAAAATTTAACTATTTGCCTAAAAATATATGTATTTTGTTGAAAATTCGTATTTTTTGGTAGAAAATCCATTTTTACGTGTGTTAAAAATGGACCTATTTGATTAAAAATTAATCTGTTATAGTGGACGATTTAAGTATTTTATTGAAAATTCCTATTTTTTGGTTAACTGCAACTCTTTTTGATTTAATAATAAAATTCTTTATGGTTGAATTACATATAAACTATCACAATTTTTTGGAGAATTTGTCTTTTTATATAGAAAATGCAACTCACTGATTGAAAGTTGAACTTCTTTCTTCAAAATTTATTTTTTTTTCATTAAAAATTCATAATTTTATTCAAAAATCCACCTATTGATTGAAAATTAAACTACAATATCAAGCTTTTTTTTTTGGTTTACAATGAGCTTTTTCAACCCGAAATTTTACTATTTAGGTAAAAATTTCAATGCTTGGGTAAAAATAAACCTTTTTGTTAAAAATTCAAAAGTTTTGTAGAAAATTCGTCTTTCTTGATTAAAAATTCAATAATTTGGTAGTAAATTCATCTCTTTTTTAGAAAATTCATTTTTTTTCAATAGAAAATCCATTTTTTGATGAGCATCTAAGTATTCTTTTTTGTGTCAAAAATGTATCGTTTTAAGTTCAAAAATTGAACTATTTAGTAGAAAATGTATGAAAGTTTTAAAAATTTGACTCTTCATTGAAATTTTTTCCTTAATGACTAAGAAGTCTTTCTTAATTAAAAATTCAACTCTTGTTGGAAATTCCTCTTTTTTATTTGAAAATTCATCTATTTCGGTAGCAATTTGATCACTGTTGGATAAAAATGCAACTGCTTATTTGAAAGTTGACGAACTTTGTTTATTTGATTTTAATTTTTTAATTTATTAATTACATCTGTGGCCCTATCCGTGGCAGAAATGTTTGTCAAATTATTTGTTATAAAATTATAACGACATTACATTTATCAGGAGGATGAATACGAAAATTAGATAGACAATCTGCGCGTTGCATAATCGCATCGCGTTTTCAAATTTCCATTATATGATCGAATTAATTAATCTTATAGATTATTCAGCGCCATTGTGCGCCATCAGTTATAAATAACGGCGAATTAATCAGAATCACCCCTAGCTGATACGTTGCAATAATTATGAACTTGTTCCCAACAATCAAAGTTTTTTTGTCCCCCCCCCCCCAATGAAAAAAGTGTTGTTTAAATATCCCATGTATAGTAAATGAGAAAAATTGAGCAAGAGCTTCAAAATGAGATAAGTTCCTGAAATCTCATCAAAATATAACGTCCACCCAGGGAGCTATAATTTACATACGTTTTTGCAAGGTATAATTTTTCTTACACGGAGCCATTAAAAAAAATTACATGAATGTTCAAGAAAATAGTTAAATTTTCAGTTAGAAAAATTAATTTGAAAAACGAATTTTCGACGCAGAAGATTAATTTTGTAGAAAAAGAGACGAATTCCCAACAAAAAACATCAATTTTTAAGAAAGTAGTTAAATTTGCTAACAAAAAGACTTTTCATCAAATTATATAAATTTTCAAATAAATAGTTTTAGGAATGGATGTGATGATATATTTATTTTAATTTTTAAATGAATAATTTTAGGAATGGATGTGATAATATATTTATTTTAATTCTTAAATAAAAAGTGGAATTTCTAAACTGAATAAGATCAATTTATTCATCAGAATTTTGTAGTTACATTTTCCGTGAGGAGAAATATTTTCAATAAAAAAACAGATTTTTTTCAAAACAGTTCAATTTTGTACCAAATAGTTAAACTTTCTGTCAAATTGTTAAATTTTGAATCGAAAAAGACAAATTTTCTGTGAAAAAGTTGAATTTTCAAACCGAGAATATGAATTTTTCTACAAAAAAAATCAATTTTTAACCAATCAGTTGAATTTTGAACAAAATGGTTTAATTTTTAGTTATAGAAATTAATTTTTATCAAAAAGAAAACAAATTTTTAACAGAAAAGATTATTTTTCTACCGAAAAAGACGAATTTTCGACAAAATAGATTCATTTTTAAGAAAGTAGTTAAATTTGCAACTAAAATTACGATTTTTCAACAAATTACATACATTTTCAACCAAATAGTTTTAGCAGTGGATGCTATATTTTTTTTAATTTTTAAATAAATAGTGGAATTTTTAAACTAAAAAAGATCAATTATTAACTAAAAATAGCTTAGTCAAATTTTCATTTGAGAGAAATAATTTTCAATAAAAAAACGAATTTTCTACAAAACAGGATATGAATTTTCAAAAAAATTAATCAACAACCTGTCAGTTTAATGTTAAACAAAATGGTTAACTTTTCAGTCAAAGAAATTGATAAAAGAAAAAAGTCCAACTACAATTATGAACCCTCAACCAAAAAATTAATTTCTAAGGAAACAAAAAAATGTTTTTATTTAAAATAAAAACCGTTTAGATTCTAACAATATAAACAAATTCTCAACAAAATACTTGAATCTTCCACTAAAAAGATTAGTTTTCAATCAAACAATTGAATTTTTGACCAAAACATTGATTTTATACCAAAAAAGATGAATTTTCTACAAAACAGTTGAATTTGTAACCAAAAAGTTAATTCTCAGCCGAAACGAATTAATTCTTATTCAGACAGTTGAATATTTTAACAAAAAATTTTTTAGTCAAAAACAACCAGACCACGAAGTAAGTTAATTTTAAACCAGAAAAAAAATTTCAAATTGAAAGATTAATTCCTAAAAATTTAGTTTTGATGAATATTATCTTAACCACGTGCAGTGTGATTTTTGATAAATTTTGTTAATCAAAAATGATTTAAAATGAAAACTCAAATTTCATTACATCTTAATTAAAAATAAAAATTAATTTTTTATAAAGTGTCAATGCCTAAAATTCAGTAAATATTTAACATAATAATATTATAAGTAAAATATTAGTCAAAATTATTAAAAGAAGAATGATTTAAATTAATATAAAGCCAGTACTACTAAGTTTCTTTTACAAATGGAAAAACATTATTCTTAAATTTTTTATTGAATTTTTTTTTTAATTTTCGAAATTTTCACGTTTTTTCAGTTATATAAAAATACTCTGACAAAATTTCAGGTTTTTCAGGTGAGAAGACACTTTGCGTCTTGAATTATAACAGAAAAATTTTCAAAAATGAGATTATTGGCTCAAAAAAGAACAAAAACAAATTATAAGGAAGCAAGGATTTTTTTATAACTTAATTTATAATAATATTTTGTATGCATATCCTGAGAGCCTAACTGTAGAGAAATTAAATTATCACTTTTTTTTTAAAGTGAAAATTAGATTTTTCGTCACTGTCTAAAGTTGAGGAAAACGTGCCCCTCGAGCGAGAAAAATCTTCCCTCTCTGTTTTCATGAAACCTAATTATATTTTTGAATTAAACTTTTTGACATTGATTCAGCTCATCGAAGGCCAGAAAATATGAATCCCCAATTTAAAAAAATTGAAAAGTGAGTTTTTCATCACCGTTCAAAGTTGAGAAAACGTGACCCTCGAGCGAGAAAAAACTTCCCCCTTCATTTTCTCGTAACCTAACAATATCGTTCGATCAAATTTTTTTTTACCGATTCAGCTACTCGATGGCTAGAAAATGAAATTATCACTCTTTTTTTCTGAAATGAAAATTGGATTTTTCATCACCATCAAAATTTGAGATAACGTTTCCCTGGTGCGAGAAAAAATTTCCCCTTAAGTTTTCCGAGAATTCAACAACATTTTGTAATCACACCTTTTTTTTCGCGGAACCTGATAACATTTTCCAATTGAACTTTTGAAAGTTGCCTTCAGAACTAATTTATCTCGAAAAAGCTTTTTTATTTTATTTTTTTTGACTAGTTGGACCCTTCAACTACTTCCAGAGTGCACAGTCTTTCCCTTTTTTCTTAGTTTCCTCTTTTTTCTTGAAATTTCCCTTCTTCCCCTATTCTCAAAAAACTTCACCTTTTTCCCCTTTTCTCTTCATATAGTAAGTGTACCCATTATTGACTAATAATTAAAGCACTTATAGTACCTAAATAAGTTATTTGTGAATTTTTCCTATTGGTTCAGAAATTATGACGAATTCCTTATATTGAAAGCTTTTACTAGTAAAAAATAATAAAAAATTACGGAATTTACACATAAATTTTTTGCTTGATAAAAATTTTTTTCAAATGTGCGAAAAGATGATTTTTTTATTGGGCCAAATGCACACACTTGAAAAAAGTTGAATATGTTAAACCTGAAATTTATTCATCTTGAACCAAAAAAACATTTTATCATTTTGCTTTTTCGAAAAAAACTCTTGTCGTGATTTAGGATTTTTAAAATTAAATTTTTTTGTTGTGATTTTGGAACGTTATAAACACCAAGAAAAAATTTTCCCCATGAATAAAAAATAATACCATGTTTCTTTGGTTCAAGCTGAAGAAATTTCACGTTCGAATCAATCAAAAAAACATGTTTTTGTACATTTTCAAAAAATTCTAAATGGGGCAAAATTTATTTTTGAATTTTCAAAATTTACAATTGTAAATTTAAAAAGAGAACCGAAGATATTAACCAATTTCAAAATTTTTCGTCTTTACTTGTTTTTCATGGCGACCCAAAAATTGCTATCCCTCTCAAACGATTCGATTAATTTTAGCATTTTCACTTCGCTCTACTGAAGAGGGTAGTCTTAAATTTACATTGAAATTATTAATTATAGCAAGGGAGAAATGACAAATCATGAAAAGAAATATTCATGAGAACAATGTTAAAAATATTAAAATTGTGTATTTAACCAATTGTTCTTTTTTCGGACTTTCTTATGGATTTCCAATGACCTAAGTATATCCAATTTTTAAAAATAAATTCTTGGATTGGCAGAAATGATTGAAAATTATTCAAAAATATAACATTTCAACATTATAACATTCAGTTATAATTAACTAATATAAGAAATATAATAATATAATAAATGATAAAAAAATATATAATAATTATAATTATACCATTTAAAAAAAAAATTTAACCAAATTTCTCTATTTTTCAAATTTACAACAATAGCTAACTTATATTGCTAATAAGTAAAAGTCCATATTATGGAACATTATCCTATTTTATGAAACATATCATAAAAATGTAAATCACAAATAATTTTTAACTTATTTCGTATCTATAATAATATCTTTTTGATTTTTATTAACTAATGTATTGATAACGTTAATTTAAATTGAAAATTTCCTCAAATGTAGAGAAAAAAAAATAGATTAAATGTCCGTGTCAGTTTGCAGGAAAAAAACTGTCTGTTGGAGTAAAATAGTGACGTCTGTCATTGCGATTGCTTCAACTTTTTGAGATATATATCAATGATTCAAAAATACTTGAAACATGTCAATCAAGAGTTTGACTTATTATCTACCTTTGATAAAGAATTTTAAGTAAAAGTATTTATTTTTTATTTAGGTGTTTCATAAATGGTACACAATTTTTTAAATAGTCCGTATTTATGGAACAGTATATTCAGTGTTCCATGTTCCTCGTACGCTTATTTTTATAAGTGGTCCGTAATTATGACACAGCGAGACGTGAGAGCAATATTTATTTAACTTAGTGTTAATAATTGTTGAATATTTATGAAAAAAGCATTTTATGCCAAATAAATGTTAGTAGGGTGTATATATCTATAAATTTGCATGTAGGTAAGTACTGAGATTCAAAAATTTCATCAAAATAAAAAACTAACCTCAAGAATTTGTAAGTTGGATCGTAAATATTCATTTGTGTTAATTAAATCAATAATTTACTATTTCAGATAAGAATTTCAATTGCGTGAACATGGGAAAAACTACCAAAAAATGTCAAAAAAGTAATTCGAGAAAAAATTAAATCCGTGAATTTAAGTGACACCAGTTCCAGGGCTCCAAAAAGGGTGTTGTTTTAGTTAATACGTCTAAGTTTAAAAAAAAAAAAGAAATCGGCGCGTATAAATTATACTTCTGATAATGTAGCTAACGCTTTGAAAGCTGTCGATTCGGGTGTTTCGCTAAGAAAAGTTGCTGCAGCGTACGGAGTGCCTATTGCTACGCGTTCTAGAAAAAAAGGGAAACCGTGAGACATCCAAACAAAAACTGGACCACCAACAGTATTTTCTGATACTGAAGAACAAAAAATTGTAGACTGGATTCTATTCAGAGCCAAGCGAGAGTTACCAGTAACTAAAACAGAACTATTAGATTCTATCCAACAATATGTGAATCTATCAAACAAAAAATATCCATTTATTGACGGCCGGCCGAGTTGACATTGGTATGAGGGTTTTCGAAAACGGCTCCCTCAATTGTCAATCAGAAAACCACAAAATTTAACTCACAGTAGAGCAGCAGTAACCGGTGATTACCTAAAAGATTGGTTTGATGAACAAGCGAAGTATTTAGGTGAAAAAAAATTAATGGATATTCATTCTACCAGAATTTTTAACTGTGACGAGACTTATGTAAGTTTATGTCCTCCATCATAGAAGGTATTATTAGATAAAGGAAGCCGTTCCGCTTACAAAGTAGTAGATTCCGAGAAAGAAGGCTTCGCTGTTTTGTTCATGTACAGTGCTAATGGTGATCTTGCACCCCCCGTGCTGATGTTTCCTTACAAATCAGAAGTCCCAGAGAAAATTGTTAAAAATTGTCCAGAAGCTTGGGGTATCGGCCTTTCAGATAATGGGTGGATGACTTCTGAGTCATTCTATGAGTACATAACAAATATATTTTATCCATGGTTAGTGAAAGAAGGAACTGAGTTCCCCATTGTGTCATATTTAGATAATCATTCCTCCCACATGACTATGCCTCTGGTTACATTTTGTCGTGAAAAGGGTATTGAGTTGATTGGACTTGTTCCCAACTCAACCCACATAATGCAACCACTCGACATTAGTTTTTTCCACCCGTTCAAAGCAACTTGGAAGTAAGCTGTACCAAGATGGAAAAATTCTAAAAATGTTACCCGAGTAAAAAAAGAAGATTTTCCATTGGTTTTACAGTTTGCTTTAGATAATATGAAAGAAGAAAAGAATGCTGTTATCAGTGGATTCAAAGCTGCAGGCTTGTATCCTTTCGATCCTTCTGCTGTTGACTATGATGTTTTTAATAAAAGAAAAAAATCAAAAACAACTGTTACTGAAGAAACAATGCAAGACGAATTGACTGAAGATAAATAAAAACATCTATCAACTTTCGAAAACAATTTATCAAAGGATATTTTGGTGGAGTTCAATAGTGCTTGGTTGAATCAGACGAGGCCCAGGGATTTACAAATGAGAGGCTTGTACCAATACTGGCTCGATATCAGTGGAAAACCTGGTGAAAGAATTAACAACACTTTATTTAATTCAATATTTTTACACTATTCATTGAAAATTTTTACCGATAATTATATTTTTAATTGATCAATTTTTTTTTACAGATCGTCATATTAATATTTTTTATGTTGAAGAATTTTTTTTATAGATATTCATGTTGATAATTATATTTTAAAGATTTTTCTGTTCAATTTTCATAATTTGGTGAATAGGTTTTCATGAAAAATAAAAACCATCTGTTAAAGAAGTGACTTTGGCAAACATAAATTTTAATAAAGTAAGACAAGAACAGTCAGAAAATAATTTGATTAATAATCAAGCCTCAATTTCGAATGATAAAATTAACGATGATATGAATTTGAACGATGAAAGTTATTCTTCTAATCAAGAGTTTCTTCCTCTGATAAATAATCCTACTCTAAACGAAGCAGCATTTTTCGAATTACTATATGAAATTATAATAGAAAATGAACCTTCAGAAGTTGTCTCACAAGCTCAGTCAGTCATTGATGAGAGTAGTGATATAAGTTCACTCAATTTGGCTGATATTTTAAAAAATAACGTTGGTGATGAATTAATGTTTGATTCAAATGTCTTGGACGCTGATAATCAAACAGGTTTTTAAACAAATTAGAAGACAATCTTTCGTACTTAATCTGTATTTAAAAATAAAAAAATAAATTTCTTCAGATTCTTTTGATACTAATTCCGCTATTACAACTGCTGCCACCACTGCTTTTGCTGCCCCAGCTATGGACAAACATTTAAAGGCTCAAAGATGCAAAAAATTTAGTGAATCAGTTATTAGCAAAGAGAATAACTCTAAATCTGCTAATAAAAGTGTGTAAAATAATATTTAAAAATTAATGTAAAGAAATGTTGACGTTAATAATAATACTTGTGATATTTTTCAGTTAAAACTGATGTTGAAAACCCTTTTGACAACGCTTTTAAGATGCCAACTGATTACTTACCAAAAAACAAAAGGATTAAAGTAGAGTCATCAGGCAAGCCCAAACTATCTTCTGCTGATACATCAGATCAATGGGTGCAATATCACTCGAAAAAAGCAACTGATCGTAAAATAAAAGAAGAAAAACAACAAAAAAGAAAACAATTACTAGAAGAGAAAAAACTGATAGCCGAAGAACGGAAAAAACTTCATCTGGTCTTTATTCCTTACTTATTAATCCAAAGATTACAAAATGTTCTCGTCATACTTATTTTATAGGTGAATGTTTGATTGTTGATTGTTAATTCGTTCAATTTTTAAATCCAACTTTTTATACTATGAATAAATGAATGAATAACTAAAAAAAAATTTGTTAACCTAAATGTTGCTTTACTGTTGCTTTACTGTTACTGTTGCTAACTGTTCCTCTTATCTAAATTGATGATACGGCATTGCTATTTCTGTCTTTGTTAATGTTCCTCTTTTTCTCGTTTGAAAAATGGAACAAAACGACAGTTTTGTCTCCGCACTTTCCACAATGTTTGTTATAAAATTATTATTGTTAATTACAATTTTTCGAACACACTATTGAAATTCAAATATCAACTTAAGGTTGAAAATATAAACTAAAATGTAACCTGAAAGGAAGATAACCTAAAGGTAGATATGTCAATTCCATTCCTTAACCTCACTCTTTCACTTTTTCGTTACACTTGCTGTTATAATTAAAAATTTGGAATTTGGAACTATTTTATACTGATAATCATGTTTATAGACTTCTCTTTTTAATTATCCTGATAAGGAAGACTATTCATTTTCGAAGCGTCGATGAATTGGAATAAAGGATCCAACAAATGAATTCTTTTTGGTCTGAAGTATGTCATTTTCACCATCTCTAACATTATATTTTTATATCTTATAAAAAGGTTTTTTGTTCTTTTCGACAAGTAAAAATAAATGTGAAATCTTTCCCCTATTTTGCCCTCTTTCGTGAGAAAATTACCCCTATTTCCCCTTTCTGGAGCTCCCTTTGAGCTTAATCCCTGTGATTCTGAAAACCAAGCTAAAGAGAAATTCCAATCGATAAAAGAGATTCCCACTGAAATTTTCTGGAGTATCACTCAAATTGGAGGAAATTTTCCGATGAAAGAGAATCGTTTTTCATGAGTGGGAGCAACCACGCGCCCCGGAAACATCCATAATTTGTTTTCAATGATTTACCGGAGCTAATTGCAGAATGCAGCGAGCGGTAATATCGCTTTGCAGTTTACGTCGGGAAGCTATACTTTAGTTTGCAATTTAAACTTTACTTCCTCTGGAATTGATTAGCTTTTAGTAATTAAGCAAGCAGCGCCTTTCCCCGCCCCGCTCCACACTCCCCCTGACCCACGCCGACACTAACTCCCCCCCCCCGACCCTACCCCTATATATCTCTCTGCCCTTATTGCTTCTCTAGCGTCTCTCTCTCTCCCTCTTATTTTCTCTCTCCCTCTTATAGTCTCTCTCCCTCTTATAGTCTCTCTCGCTCTTATATTCTCTCTCACTCTCTCTTTCACTCTAAAAGCATGTTGCAAGGGCGGTTTTAATCAACGCCCCGCGCGCGCGGCACGTTAGCTTAGCCGCGTATTTTTTGACGTTGAAAACCTAACCTCAAACCAGAAGCTTGTATTCCGTAGGATCGCGCAGTGCGAAGCAATTTCGGCATGGAATGCGTTTCCCTCGATAGCTCGTACGGCTGCTTGCCCAGGCGGGACAGGCCCAACCAATTTCAAGTTCCATTATATACCCTTACCCGATGCGACTCGAGCATTTCCAAAGTAATTCGCGTGGCTCACTTGCGATTCGCGAATAATCAATAACAGACGAGTATCGACAGTATATCTGTGTCACTGATATTAGGTCTACAAAAAATAATTCGGTGCCTTTGCTTTGATGTGGAGAATCTTAAACTGAAAAAAAACGCAATTAAAAAAGTGGCGGTCCTGCGGACTTGACCTCAAAAATTATTAATGAATACAATGATATTCGACAAGGAATATTTGAGACACTGCATTCTTTTTGTATTCCAATTGAAAAAAAATGCAGCTGAGGCGACCGAAATGATTTGGTCAGCCTCAAGAGAAGGTGCGGTGACACAAAACGTGTAAAAAGTGGTTCCGGAAATTTCACAATTGTAATTTTTGAATTGGAATACAAAAAGAATGCGGTATCTCAAATACTCTTTGTCGGACGCCACTGTAGTCACTCTTGATTTTTAAGCTTGAGTCCGCAGGGCCACCACAGCATCGATACTATATCTATGTCACTGATATTAGGTCAACAAAAATTAATTCGATGCCTTCACTTTGATGTGTTGTAACTCTTGGCCAAACTAGAATTTTTTTAGGTCCTAAAGCAGTTTTAAAGGGTGAACCCTGAACTTTAAACCACAACATAATAAGTGGTGGTCCTGCGGACTTGACCTCAAAAATCATTAGTTAATACAATGGTATCCGACAAGGAATATTTGAGACACTACATTCTTTTTGCATTCCGATAAAAATAGCAGCTTTGGCGACCGAAATGATTTGATCAGCCTTAGGAGAAGGTGCGGTGACACATAAAACGTGTTAAAAGTGGTTCGAGAGATTTGACAATGGTGATTTTTGAATTGGAATACAAAAAGAATGAGGTATCTAAAATACTGTTTGATGGACGCCATTGTATTCACTCTCGATTTTTCAGCTTGAGTCTGCAGGGCCGCCACAGTATCGGTACTATATCGGTCTCACTGATATTAGATCTACAAAAATTAATTCGATGCCTTCACTTTGATGTGTCGTAACTCTTGGCCAAACTTGAATTTTTACCCATCCTAAGGCAGTTTTCAAGAGTCAACCTTGAACTTTAACCCACAACATAATAGGTGGCGGCTCTGCAGACCTAAGCTAAAAAATCATGAGTCAATATATTGGCGTCCGAGAAGGAGCATTTGAGACACTGCATTATTTTTGCATTCCAAGTCAAAAATGACCATTGTGAAATCTCTGGAATCACTTTTTACACATTTTCTGGGTCATAGCACCTTCTCCTAAGGCTGACCAAATTCTTTCATGCGCCTCAGCTGCATTCTTTTCGAATGGAATGAAAACAGAATGCAATCGGATACCAATGTATTCATTAATGATTTTTCAGGTTAAGACCGCAGGACCGCCACCTTTTTTTAGGTTAAGGCCGTTGGACCGCCACCTTTTATACTATAAATAAAATTACTCGGATTTGTGGTGTATACTAGATTGCAGGATTGCAAGACATTGCGAAAGATTCTACTGATTATAGAAAATTCGTTACAGAAAGAGATTATATAGAAAAAATAGGATTATCATCATTAGCATGAATGAAGCAAAAATAATAAAATAATTAATGTAAAAGTTTCCTTAGTATCTGTAAAATCCCTGAAAAAATAATTAAAATCCGTATGAAAACCTTTTGGAATCCATTGAAATTTGTGAAATCCCCCCCCCCCCCGCCCAATTGAAATAATTGGTGGTCCTATAAATCCTAATCTTCTATCTTTGAATTGTTAAAATCCATAAAATCTTTCACAATAAAATGTGATTCATTTCTGAAATTTATTTCTCAAAGTACAATTCATTTGACGTTCCTAAAATATGAATGGAATCAAACTTATTTATTGAATTTATCTATAGAAAAAAGGTTCAAATCCTTAGAAATCTTTGAAATCCTTCACAATCCCTCAGAATCCCTTGAAATCTTAGGAAAAGGAAAAATCCGTTTGAAAAAGTACAAATCATTTAAAATTCCTCAAATATAATGAAAATTAAAACTATTTATTAAATTTTTCAAAAAAAAACTGCTCAAATCCTTGGAAATCTTTAAAATCCCTTGAAATCCTTGAAGATTTTATAATAAATCGTCAAATCTTTATGAAATTTTTTTTGAAACATAAAATCCTTCCAAATCATTGGAATTGCTAGAAATCCATTGAAATTTCATCTATCTGTATCTTTTTTGGTAGAAATCAGTTGAAATCTTCAGGAATCCTAAAAAAATTCTTTGAAATAAATTCCTTGACATTTTGGGTATCTCTCAAAAATCCTCCAGAATCTCTCAAAATCCCTTGGAATCTTTGGAGAACGTAAAAATCTATCTAAAAAAGCATAAATCATTTGAAATCCCTCGAATATATAATTTCAATCAAACTTATTTATTAAATTTTGTCTGCAAAAAAAAGTAAAGCTCTAGAGATCTTTGAAATTTCTTGAAATGCTTGGAGATTGAATAAAATACTTGAATGTCATTAAATTCCGGGAAATACCTCAAAATCCCTTGAAATCTTCGAAATCGCTAGGAGTCTCTTGGAATTTAATTTAAGTTTCCAAAGTTCACTAAAACTCCCTTGACAACTTTGAAAATCCTACAAAATTCTTCAAAATCCCTTGACATTTTGTATATCTCTTAAAAATCCCTTATAATCCCTTAAAATCTTTATGGAACGTGAAAACCCACTAAAAAAAGTATTAATAATAAGCCCTTGAATATATAATTTGAGTTAAACTTTTTCGTTGAAGTCATTTTAAAAAACGTTCAAATCTCTATAAATCTATTAAAACCCTTGAATTCTGGTGAAATCCTCTGATATAAAAGCTCTTAAATTTCCTTAAATTCTTCAAAAACCGCAAAACTTCCTTATAATCTTATGAAAAGTGAGGATAAATTAGGGAAGGGGAAATAAGAGAAAGGCGGGGAAGTAGGGGAAATAATTATGAAAAGTGAGAGAAAGTGAGAGAAAAAATAGTGGAATGAGGTGAAGAAAGGTAAGTGAGGAGAAATAAGGGAAGGGGAAGTATTGGAAAGTATGAGAAGAGAGGAGGAAAGTGGGGGGAGGGTTCGTAGGGTAGTAAGTGTTACTACGGGTGGAAGGTGGAAGTAGGGAACGGGAAGAAAGAAGTAGGGTGACGGAAACTAGAGGATGGAGAAGCTAGAATGTGCGGGATGGGATAGCAGGGTAAGGAGTTGGTAAGAGAGAAATAAGTGGAGAGGAGGTGTAGAGGAGAGGAGGAGAATTAGAAAAAGTGAGGGGTGGGATGAATTATGAGGTGTCACAAGAGAAGTGTGGGGAAATAAGGGTATAGGAAATGAGATAGAAGTAGGGTTAGTGATGGGAAATAATGGGAGATGGTATAGGAAATGATGGGAAGAGCGGGAGGAAAGTGAGTGGGGAAATAGAAGGTTTGTATGGGTGACTATGGAAGAAAGGGGGTAGTAGGAAAGGGGTATAGTAGAGAATGCAACATAGATAAGAGAGAAGCGGAGGAAGTGATGAATGGGATACTAGGGTGGGAAAATGAGAAGTTGAGAATTCTAAGTGGGGAGAAGATGTAGAGGAAAGTAGGAGAATTAGGTCAAGCTAGTGAAGGAAGGGAAAGTAAGGGAAAGTAAAGAAAGTGAAAGAAAATGAGTCGGGAGAATAAATTGAAATGAGGGAGAAGTAGGAGAAGTGATGGAAAATTATGGAAGGGAAAGTGAAGGACATGATAGGACGAGAGTGAGGAAAGTGAGGGGAGGGATAGTAGGTACGTGTGACTACGAGAGGAAAGGGGAAGTGGGGAACGTGGGAAGGGAGATAATAGGGGATGTGACGAAATGTAGGAAAGGGAGAAGTGAAGGAAGTAAGGGATAGGATAGTAGGGCGGTGAAGTATAAAGGGGGGAATAATGAGTGAAGAGTAGCTGTAGGGGAAAGGAGGAGAAGTATAAGGAAAAATTTGTTTGCAATAAGTTTGAATAGTGTAAAAGGAAAATTTTTGAATCGAATCGGAAGTCCCAACGATTGTTAATCAGAGGAATAAGAGCGAAGCAATCAGAAGTGGATGCATAGATATCAGGAAATAAAGAGTTGAATCAGCAGGAAGTCATTTCGCAGGGTTTAAAGCCATCATCTGTCACGAAATTGCGCATTTGTTTCTAGTACAATGATTTCACTGTTAAACCTGTGTACCATTGATTCGTTACTTGTACCTTGGAAATTAAAAGAGAGGACAAAGTGATTCGGAGACAATGATTAACGAGCCCAGGATCGTCGAGTTAAAATTAACGGACGATGACGGCTCTTTTTTCCAATCTCGCTGCCCCTAGATTGGATGTCTTAATTGGCTCCAACTTTATTGATAATTAAATGTCGATATTGAGCTGTAGAGATGCTATCAAAGTTTTTCAAGAAACTCCAACTCAGCAGGATGCAACTTGCGCGAGGGTGCAATCTACTGCCTAATTGTACCGGTTATTACACTGGGAAAAATGTTTGGTTGAGGAAACAAAAGTTTGGTTGTCATAAAAAAAGTCTGGTCGTCACAACAAAAGTTTGGTTGTACCAACAACATTTGCTGGTAGCTGTTGAAGCAAGAAAACTTTTGATTGAGCCAACTGAATTACGTTGTTGGAACATTTGGTTTATTCAACCAAAGAGTTTGGCACGCTCGACAAAATTGTTTTATGGGCACACCGAATATATTTTGTTGAATGAACCATAATTTTGTGGAACCAATGCAATTATTTTTCATCTGGATAATCCATGATCATAGACATTTTGAATTTTTGAATTCTGAAGTCTAAATCTGAGATTTATATTTAATAATAATTTTTTTTAAATATCCCATAACTTTATAAATCCTATATGAAATCCTTCCAAATCTTTCGAAATAGAAGGAAATTCTTTTAAAACGCATTATATTGTTTAAATTCTAGGAAAACGTTTAATTCTTCTGACATTATTAGAATACAGAAATATTATAAAATGTATCAAAAATTTGTATATAGCATTGAAATCCTATAAAAATCATAAAACATTTTTTAGGTCTCTTGGAGTATTAAAAGTATCCTAGAACATTTTAAATCTATGAAATCCTTTAGAATCCTTTCTTCATATTATATACAAACTTATTGCCCTGACAAATCAATCAAATAAGAATTTTATACTAGTAGTTATTTGTTTAATTTATTCTATTATGCAGAATAATATTAATGAAATTCAAATTTTCATATTTCAAGCCTCGAGAAGCGGATATTATTTTAACCCAAATTATGAATTTCAATTTGAAATAAATTATCTGAGACTGCAGCAGTTTAATTTCCAACTAAAATAAAGAATCTTTATTTCAAATAGTTGAATTTTCAACCAGAAAGGTCAATTTTCTAAGAAATAGTATGATCCCCTACCTAAACCAAAAAAATTTTTTAAACAAATTACAAGAATTTTTAACGAAATAGTTGAATCCTCAAAGAAAAAAGATCAATTTTCAACCAAATTGATGAAGTTTGAACTCGAAAAGATCAGGAATCAATAAAAAATTAAATAGTTCAATTTCAAGTTAAACAAATTATTTTCCAACAAAAAACTAAAATGACGAATCTTAAACTGGAATAGTTAAATTTTAAATCAAAAAGATCAATTTCTGAACAACATAATAAATTTTCTTTAAAAAAATAAAATTTTGCAACGAATTACATGCATTTTCACCAAAATAGTTGAATTTTCAACTGAAAATGATGAATTTTTAACCAAATAGTTAAATTTTGAACTAAAAGAGATCATTTGTGAACCAAAAATGCAATTATTGAATTTTTAGTTTAAAAAATTCATTATTTTGCATCATTATGCAATTGTTGAATAGCTTAATTTTCAGTTGACAAAGTAAATGTTCAATCAGCGATATTAATTTTCAACTAAGATGATGGAATATTCAACAGAAATAGTTGAATTGTCAGTAATAAAACCGATTAAAAAAAAATGTAGACAAAATAATTAAAGCTTCGACTGGAATATTTAAACTACCACTAAAAAAGAAAGTAAAAAAAACGAGTTCTCAATGAAAGTTGAATTTTCACCCATATAGATAAATTTTCAATTTGAATGATAAATCTTAGACAAACGAAATTTTACCAGAAGAGTTTAACTTTCAAAGAAGTAGTTGAAATTTCATCAAAAGCAATTATATTCTCCACAAAAAATGTAATAGTTGATATTTTAACCAAAAAGGATTTTCATTTCGAATAAAAAACAAGTGAATTTAACCAAAATATAGACTTTTTTAACTAAAAAAGATTTTTCAGTCAAGAGAGAGAACAATTTCAAACAAACTGCTGATTTTTCAAACAAAAAAATAATTTTCAAACCCAAAAACTTTAATTTTCAACTAAAAACATTAAGCAGAACATTAGCAAAATTTCTGAAATTATGAATATAAAGCTACATTTACAAATTAATAAATATTGTTATTTAAAGCTATATCAAAAATTATAATAAATAAATAAATATGACCAGATAAGTCCAAGTTTTTTTTAGATTTTTTAAGCGAATAGACACCCAGGAAAACTATCATACGTGATCAAAAATTTTATGAAAAAGTGTCATAAATTACTCAATAATTTTCTCGGACGGTTGCGCAGGAAATTGCCCTAGCGGACCTCGTGAACGGAACGGTTACGCTAGGGCACATTTACATCCTTTTTCATATTTATTCACAATTGCCTATAGAACTCAACTCTCTTTTTTTTTACACATTTACATTTATTTGTATTTATTCATGTGTTGAAAAATTAAAAGCTGCGTGCGGCAACCCAGCGCACAATATTGCACTTTTGGTTGCCGCACACAGCTTTTAATTCTTAATTTTTCAACACATGAATAAATACGAATAAATGAAAATGTGTAAAAAGATAAAAAGAAGAGTTGAGTTCTATAATAAATTGTGAATAAATATGCAAAAGGATATAAATATGCCCTAGCGTAACAGTTACGTTTTTTATACTTTTTCATAAAATTTTTGATCGCGTATGGTAGTTTTTCTGGGTATCTGCTCGCCTGAAAAATTGAGAAAACCTGGAATTGTCACGGAAGATTTATATACCTGGGAAAACTTAATTACGCATAATTATAAATGTGTGAAAAAACAAAAAGAGTGTTGAGTTCCATATAAAATTGTGAATGAATGTAAAAAAGGATGAAAATGTGTCCCAGCGTGCCCAAAGAACGGAACAATTATTTTACGATGACGCTCGAGCGTGAACGTTCCGCTCACTCTGTCCGCTAGGGAATTGATTGCAGCATTTGCCTTCAGCTCATGCTGCAAGTTTCACACTCTTCACAATCACCTATTTTGCGCACTTGTATCACAAGCAGCCAGTTTTAAACATCTCAATATCAATAAAAATGTCGAAGGTGTAAGGAGAAATAGGCCAGAGCGGTTACGCTAGGGAATATTTACATTCTTGTAGTTGGAAATGGTTACGCTAGGGAATCTTCACATCCTTTTTCATATTTATTTACAATTTAACATAGAACTGAACACTCGTTTCATATTTTTACACATTTATATTTATTTGTATTAGAAATGTTTTAAAAGACAAAAAGAGTATTGAGTTCTATATAAAATTGTGAATGAATGTGAAAAATGATGAAAATGTGCCCCAGCGTGGCCAACGAAAGGAACAGTTATTTTACGATGACGCTCAAGCATGAACGTTCTGTTTACGCTGTCCGCTAGGGAATTGATTGCAGCATTTGGCTTCAGCTCATGCTGCAAGTTTCACACTCTTCACAATCACCTATTTTGCGCACTTGTATCACAAGCAGCCATTTTTAAACATCTCAATATTAATAAAAATGTCGAAGGTTTGAAGAGAAATAGGTCGGAGAGAATGGTATCAGAAAACGTCGATAAAACAATATATTCAGGTTGAGGTTTGGTAAAAGCGCGAGTCGGGACACGTGCCCCAACCCCTTACGAATTTAAAAATGCAATTTACGGAGAATAGAATGGCGGTTGAGTCCAGTATCACCCGGTCTCGTGAAGTTAGGGGTAGGTATAAGAGTGAAGCCGTTCTGGTATGGCCCTGTCCTGGAATGGCCCTGTCCTGGAATAGCTCTCTCCTGGAATAGCCCTGTCCTGGAATGGCCCTGTCCTTGAATGGCCCTGGCTTGGCATCGCCGTAATATGTTGTTTTTTAATTTAGGAGACGCCGCACCGCGGGGTTAATATACGGCTTTAATTTCGGGATTTCATTTAGGGGTTGGTTGGTTGGTTGAGTGGTGTAGGACTGTAGGCGCCTCGTCGACTAGAGGAGCCAGTGAGCGGTGATGGAGAAAGAGTGCGGCGAGAAAGGTTGTGGTGGTAGGAAGCGACTTGGCAAGGGTCGGGGGTGAACCACTTCCGGCCGCGAAGATTGACTTCCGACCCGCCTCGACGTCGGTCCGACCCACCCGGCCGACCCTTTCGGCAACTCGAACGAACGAACGTGGAAACCAATCGAAGTCAGAAGCGAGCTCTCGAATACTCGAGCCTTCCTTCCTCGTTCCTTTCCCTCCACGAGGGCTGCAAAGTGATTATCATTCCGGCAGTCGCTGCTACCAAAACACGAGGTGAAAAGTCAAATAAACAACCTGGCAATCTTAGATTTCAAGTTGTTTCAATCGATTCAGGCAAAATATTTCACATTTTTTTTGTTTTGAAAACAAATGATATTTGGAGGTGGCGCAAACCCCGTGGATGTTTAACACGCATTTCCCATAAGAAAAAAAGACGTTTTTGTAAATTTTATTCAGAATCATCAGTTTTAGGTGAATCTAGTTGAAATTCAACATTTATCTCAGAAATTAGGCATAGAATAGGAATAAAATATTACTTTTCAAATATCAACACCATAAGTCTGTTTTATGGGGTACCAAAAAAAACCCCATATGTACAAATATAGGTTTTGCAAGTTTTTGGCGTTAATTATGATTTTTTGCTGTTTTTTTTATGCAACTTGTTTCTAATACATGAAAAACTTTTCTCTGATGATAATTAGATGCTTATATAATATGTTTAAACAATATATTATTGTTTTTAGCAATTTTTTCTTTGAATAGAGATAGAAAGTCGCGGTTTTTTCAAAAATGTTCCACTTTTTGTCCAATTTTCAAATCGTTAACTAATAGGAAATTAATTTTGACAATCGTAATTGTTTAAACCATTGTCTAATATTAATAATAATATTCTCTTTGTATAATGCTAGAAATTACGGTTTTTTTCTGAAATTTTCAACTTTTTCTCCACTTTTCACTTGGAGTGTGTTAATGTTCAATTAAATTTAACAGAAATCATTGTTTAAACAAATCCTTATTGTTTATATCTATCTTCTTTTATATGAATACTATATAGTTGAGGTTTTTTTCTTAAACTTGTAACTTTTCTCCCACT
This sequence comes from Andricus grossulariae, assembly GCA_011634705.1. Classification (NCBI taxonomy): domain Eukaryota; kingdom Metazoa; phylum Arthropoda; class Insecta; order Hymenoptera; family Cynipidae; genus Andricus; species Andricus grossulariae. The sequence goes on from JAABKJ010001755.1 coordinate 146,556, forward strand.
TTTCAATTAGAGTGAAGTACTAATTAATTCAAGTTCACAAAAATCAATTGTTTAAACAATTTATCATTATTGTTAATAATATTCTCTTTGCGTAATTCTAGAAAACTGCGGTATTAATATGAACTTTTCAACTGTTTTTCTATTTTTCACTGAATGTGACTTGATAATTAATTAAATTTAGCCAAAATAATTATTTAAACAAATTGTTATCGTTCACAAGTATCTTCATCTATATGAATGCCAGATAGTTGCGGTTTTTTTCTGAAATTTTTAACTTTTTGTACACTTTTCACTTAATGAGGTGATAATCAATGCAAGTTAACAAAAATAATTATTTAAACAATTTATTATTGTTTCTAACTATCTTATCTTAGATAATTACTATAAAGTTGCGGTTTTTTCTGAAATGTTCCACTTTTTGTCCAATTTTCAATTGAAGTGAGGTATTATTAGTTAATGTTAACAAACATGATTGTTCAAACAAAGTATTATTGTTTATAGCTATCTTCTTTCATATTATTACTATATAGTTGAGGTTTTTTCAGAAACTTGTAACTTTTTGTCAACTTTTCAATTAGACTAAAGTAATAATTAATTCAAGTTGGAAAAATTAATTGTTTAACTCATTTATTATCATTGTTAATAATATTTTCTATTCGTAATGGTAAAAATCTGCGGTATTATTCTGAACTTTTTAACTATTTTTCTATTTTTCACTCAATGTAACATTAAATTATTAAATTCAGTATAATTAATTATTTAAACAAGTTATTACTGTTTATAACTCTCTTCTCTTATATGAATGCCAGATAGTTGCGGTTTTTTTCTGAAATTTTTAACTTTTTGTTCAATTTTTACTTCATGAGGTGATAATCAATGCAAGTTAATAAAAATAATTATTTAAAAAATTTATTATTGTTCATAAATATCTTATCTTAGATAATTGCTAGAAATTTGCTATTTTTTCTGAAATCTTCAACTTTAAATTGCTTCTTTAGAAATTCATTTATGATAAAATGCTGAATAAACATTAGTGAGAATCATATTTTGAACAATCTCTTTTTTTGTGAATATATTTTTTCGAAATAAAACAGATATTTGTAATATTCTTTTAATTTTCCGTATGAATAATATTAAATGTAAATTTTTCTTGAAGTAGATGGGAGCCTTTTTGTTCAAAATAGTAATAATATTTATTATTTGTTTCTAATTTGCAATAATTTTTGACTCACTGAGTAAAAAGATAACAAAAAGTTTAAAAAATCAGAAATAAACCGCAACTTTCTAGCAATTATCTCAGAAAATGTGATTATACAAGATAGTAAATTGTTTAAATAATTATATTTGTTAACTTGCAATAATTATTGCCTTACTGATCAGGTGAAAATTTGACAAAAAGAAGAAAATTTCAGAAAAAAATCGCATCTACCTAGCATTGCTATTGGAGAAGATAGTTCTTAATAATAATAATTTGTTCAAACAATTATGCTGGTTCAATTCTAATAACTATCATGAAACCCCAAGTGAAAAATGGACACAAAGTTAAATATTTTTGACAAAACCACAACTTTCTCAAATCATTTAAATATAATATTATTCAAAATAACAATAAATTGTTTTAAAAAATCATTTAGTTAACATTGATCAATCATTCACCACACTCTAATTAAAAATTTGACAAAAAGTAGAACATTTTTGAAAAAAATGGCAATTTTATAGTATTATTCTAAGAAAATATTATTGATGATGATAACAAATTGTTTAAACAATCAAATTTGACAACATTGTTCAAGTTCAACCTTAATTTAATTCCAAATTTGACAAAAAGTCGAAATTTTTTAAACAAACCATGTCTTTCTAGCTCTGTTCTAAGAAAAAATTGCTAAAACAATAAAAAATGAATTAAACAATTTATTAAAACATTTAATTACCAGCACAAAGTAGTATTTTATGTATTAAAAGCAATCTGCATCAAAAAACCGAAAAAAAATCATAATTATTGCCATAAACTCGCAAAACCCATTTTTTCACTTATGGGGTTTTTTTGGGACCCTATGAAACAGACTTATGAAAGTGATATCCAAAAAGTGATATTTTATTTATATTATACGGCTAACTGTAAAGATTAATATTGAGATTCAACTCGATTCACCTAATATTGACGATTCTGAATAAAATTTATAAAAATTTATTTTTCTTATGGGAAATACGCATTCAACTTCATGGGGCTTGCGCCACCTCTGAATATAATTTTTTTCAACAACAAAAAAATGATCAACAGAATCTTCTACTTCACCCCTTGGAAAAATATTTTTTCAAAGAAAAAACAACGTTGGTAATCCATTTTAATACAGTTTTAATATGGAGTAATCCAGTTATAATCAGGCGTTAGAGTAATCCATTTTTAATGCGGGGTAATTGAAGTCATTCAGAGTAATTCACTTGTAATTTGAAGTAATCCACTTATAATCCGTCGCACTTAAGTTCTAATATGGAGTAATCCAGTTCTAATCCACTTGTAATCTAGGGTAAATGAAGTCATTGAGAGTAATCCACTTATAATTTGAAGTAATCCGCTTATAATCCGTTGTAATTCAGTCCTAATATGGAGTAATCCAGTTCTAATCCACTTGTAATCTAGGGTAAATGAAGTCATTGAGAGTAATCCACTTATAATCAGCCAGCAGTTTAAACCCCCAATATCCCATCATTATTAGGGTCATCACGATTCAGGCCCATAACCATAATCTTTACTGCTTTATGATACCTTCGTTACGTCACGTACTAAGATGACCCATCTTCTTTAGGGCCTTTAGGTTTAGCTAGTCGGTTGATACAGACAGCTATCCTTATTTCAAAGAGAGAGAGAGAGAGAGAGAGAAAGAGAGAGAGAGCGAGAGTGGTGTCTATTTCAATACCCTAAAAATGATGCAGGTATCGGCTGAAAAGTGCAGGCCAGAAAAAGACCAAACGTGGTTTGAAACTCGTCTTGAAGTGGTATTAAATTGATCTTTCTTTTCACGAGGGTTATTAATTACCGTGACGAGATCGTCGTAATACTTCTCTAGAATTGACCAAGTCACTTCGTAGTTCGCATCTGTTGTTTCTAGGGATTCAGTCTTTTCTGTTGCCTTACTGAACAGACACGATCGCAAATAAATCAGTTTTTCCGAGGTAGAAAATTTATAATCATTGTGGACGGCCGATTTAAAGATGTCGCAGAAACCTGATGATTGAAAACCCGTGGCCACAATAGTTTCATTCGTATCAACACGATTATTATTTTGAGGAACTGAATTATTTGATCAGACTGAATAGACACATTATCGCGCATTCCTTTTAGCTTCACATTTTTCTATTAGTTCGCCTCTAATCTGTTCATCAAGGGGTCTGCTTAAATATCCTTTCAAATAGTTATTTTTACTTTTAATGGATCACGTAAACGCACGAGTTTCTTAAATTGGGTTTCGGCTTCTGGATTCATTTTACTAATATAAGGTTACACTTCACCACCAAGATAGAATAATTCTAACAGGTGACAGTATGAGAGATTTAAAAATGTATGATAGGATTGGTGATTCAATTGAATAACATGACAGAGACTAACGTTTCGTTGACAAGAGTAGACTACATTGATCCTCGTCCGGTTTCCATTCAAGAATTCTTCACGTCATCGTTTGTTGTTGCAATTGGCTTAAATATTTTTCGATATGAGATCAGTTGTAATTCAAATGCACGAAAGTATGAAGTTGCACGAGTTCAACACGCACTCTCTGTACTCTGTATATTTCGTTACTTCGTATGCAGAGTCATAGTTTCGGTTATAGTCACATTCACAGTCTCGTTTTTTACTATTCCCAACATCTTTTACATTCACAGTTCAGTTTTCAACCACAGTTCGTTTTTCATATTTTCACTCGCGATTCGCTTTTTCGTTCATTAGTTTGTATAGATTCGATATTATTGCTACTCAATTCACGATTAATAACCCGTTCGCTTCATTAATGTTCATTTGTAAATGTTCGCTATATTTGATTTCGATGTTAGTTTTCGTTAAATTGACAATCCGGCTCTTGAAGGACCATGTTTACGTTGCGGTTCTAGTTTACTCAATGTATACGTTAATTGAGTGTCTTCGAACACTCCTCACATTATAGAATTAATGTTAAGGATCTCAGTAAGAAAATGATGAAACACGATTTCAAGTAAAGTGTGTTTATTGGTTAGAAAATATTCGCGAGTGAAAATACAATAGAGAAGTTAATGTTACGAGTTCTACAAGTAGAGTGTCCCTGGTCAGGTTTTCGCTAGGGCTCGTAATCAAAAATCAGTGGAAGAGATGGTGGACAGGTATAGGTGGTGGGAGCGAAGTTTGAAAATTGTAGCAGTGGTTAGGAAACATAAATTCTAGTCGATAGTTCGTTTCGAGGATTATTACTTTATAACCGGAAAACCCCAGATCCAGGCAACAGAGGCGGAAAAGCAATTTGACTGCCATATAATGAAATAAGTACAAAGGTAAACGGCTCTAGGACCTCGAGTTTCGTTAGGTAAGCTCTTACTGAGTAACAAAGGTGCTGAATGGAAATTTGAGTCAATAACTTGAGTTTTAAAAGGCTTAAGCTGACTCCCCGAAAGCTGCTGACGTCAAAAGGAGCTAAATTAGATGCTGTAAGCAATTCGTAAATTTCGATGGATTCGTCGAGTGCAGATTGTTACGTAGGTTTAACATAAAACTAAATATAAACTGTTATTTGGGTCTCAACAGTGATGATTCCTTTTCTACATTTAAGTGGAGAGGATTTTCTCCTGTTATAAATGTTCTTTTTACAATATATATTTTTATCTTATACATTTATACCTTATACTTTCCTCTATGTTCATTTTTATTGAACATTAATTTATATTTCGTATTCATAAATTGCGTAATATTATTCGCATAATATTAATATTAGTGATTATTATCTAACTTGCGCACATGCTACACAAGTTTTATTCCTATTTTGTTTTTAATTATTATGAAGTATGACAACTTTTGGAGAACCTTCATAATGATTTTTATATTACAATTTACATTAATTTTGTAATTATAATATCCATTAGTTACAATTTCACACCATTTTTTTTATCTGCAGAAAAATTATTTTGTACAAAGTTGTAGCCTTTAAAGGTTCCAATAACTGTTTCACAATTGTAAAGTATAGAGATTTTTAGGATATGACAATTATTATATTGTTCACTTGTAAAAACTTCAAAGTTTTATTGTACCTTTCCACAGAAAATTATTCTAAACCATGTGTTTACAAAATGTCTATTAATTAGGTTTCCAGTTTTAGTCAAATCACTCATTAACGATAAACTAAATTTCACATGACTTTTAATAATATTTCAAAGTTCTATTCCATACTAGATTTGAAACTCCCGAATATCCGGAACTGTCCCGAATGGTCTCGAACCAAAATATCCTACCTGAATCACTATTAAAAGTCACTAATTGAAAATTATAACCAGGAAATAAATATTGGCAAATACAGAAATTTGTCTCTACCTGATTTCTATCCGAAAATTGAAGCAAAAATTATATATTGGCAAAGACTGAAATTAATTTCACCTGTTTTCTACCAGATCCCTACCAGGCATTTCACACTGCTAATAGTCTTCAAGACCGAAGTGAACAATCTGCCTGGTCCTACTCGATTTCTATTCGAAAATTAGAACCAGAAATTAAATATTGATAAATATGGAAGTTCGTTTTCACCCGGTTTCTACTCGATTCCAACAAGGCACTCGACACTGTTGAACAATCTACCCGGTCCTATCTGGTTTATATCCGAACTATTACTCCTTATTCTGTTTTAGATTTCTCTCTGGAAATGAAAATAGAAGAGGATGTGAAAAAGGCAAACTAAGGCATGAGTCTCACTCGCACCGCACTCGCGATTGATTCTAAATTCTAAAGTCAAAATTCATAGCCTGCTGCAAAGTGTTTGTAAAAAGTAAATTTGTGGAATCTCGACTACCTTATTTAAATATGGGTTGATTTTGATTTTCATGAGTAGGAATGTTTATTTTATTGACTCTTAAGCGGTATGACTTTCATCCCTCCCTGACCCAAGCCAAACATTTATTAATACATTAACAAAAACAGAGGTATTCAATAAAATAGTTTTGTCCATATGTTGCATTATTGAAATGTTTGTAATTAGAATCGTTCTGAATCGAATAATTTTATTATCAAATATTAAACATTCGTCATTTTTACACGTATCTATGAACTATTTTTAAATTATTTAACAATTATTATTTCTTGAAGAACTTACATTTCCCGTATAACTCATGAAAAGTTAATATTTTCTGAGATTAATGACAATAATGACACAATTAATCAATCCTCATAGTACTATTTTTTGTTTGAAGACATTTTTCAATTATTGCTTAAATTATTCATAATCCTTTATTTCACGGTTATCATGGGAAAGATGGAAAAAAAATGTAATTGATATACAAGTGAGTAATAAATTGTGTGAACAATTGCAAAATATCTCTAAAAAAATTATCACTCTACGGAGGAGGCCGTCCATTACAATGCATCACAGGAGTGGTGACAGGACACTACCCTCTGGGTATCTCCGCGGTGTTATTCCCCTGACTAGGCCTTCGCCTATCCTTATCCTGCCCTAACCGGCTTGTACCTGATTTTTTCCTGCAGTTTATAAGCGACACCTCACCGGGCTCTATCCGGTTACATGTAATATTCGTAACCGACTCCTATACGGTTTTTAACTGGGTCCACAAAATACTTCTATCCGGTTCTTTTCTGGTCCTAGCTGGCTTGTACCTAATTTTTTCCTCCAGTTTATATCCGACACCTAACCAGACTTTATCCAGCAACATGTAATATTCGTAACTGATTCCTATACGGTTTTTAACTGAGTCCACAAAATATTTTATCCGGTTCTTACCTGGCCCAAACCGCGCCGAAACCGGTTTTTGTCTCCGGGTTATAACCGACACCTAACTGGGCTCTATCTGGCATCATGTAATATTCGTATCCGGTTTCTACCCGGTTTGTAACTGGATCCGCAAATTACTTCTACCCTGTTCTTATTCGGCCGAAACCGGTCTGTATCCGATTTTAGCTTCCGGTTTATACACGTAAAAAATTTGTACTTGAGGAACGTTTTTGTGAATTATACAGAACTTTTTCTATGAGAATCAAATATAATTCAAAAAGAATTCTTAAACGACACACAAAACGCCTCTCCAATCAAAAACACGGCAGATTTCAGTAATTTCTACATCACCGCGCCGTCGTTTCCAACACGAAAAAAATTCCGATTAATAGAGGGGCTTCTATATTAAGTCTACTTTGTATATCAGAAATAAGGAAGGATGGACGGAGAGCACACGAGAGACATATTCTTAACTTATTGTAAGTCACAAAAACATAATATTATAACCTAACCTAAAATTTAAATATAATGCAGGCAACTCACTTCCATAACGCAGAATATCGCACGCTGAGGGTATCGTTCGACATGGTCCTCATATACTAATCCAGAAATATCTTACCGCTTGTGAGAAGCGACCAATGCCGGACATTTCGGTGTTTGTCAAAATTTAATTTCAGGTTCTAATTTGCCGGATAGAAACCGGTTAGGACCAGTTAGAAAGTTTCCAGTGTCGAGTGCAGTGTAGGAATCGGTTCGGAACCAGTTAGAAATGAATTTCGGTCTTTGCCAATATTTAATTTCAGGTTCCATTTGTGGGATAGAAACCGGTTAGGACCAGTTAGAATGTTTCCTTTGTTGAGTACTATGTAGGAATCCTTTAGGAACCAGTTAGAAACAAGTTTGGTCTTCGCAAATATTTAATTTCTGGTTCCGTTTGTTGGATAGAAACCAGTTAGGATCGGTTAGAATGATTCCTGTGTCGAGTGCCGTGTCGGAATCGGTTAGGAACCAATTTTAAATGAATTGCGGTCTGCCAATATTTCATTTTAGGTTCCAATTGTTGCATAGAAACCGGTTAGGACCAGTTAAAATGATTTCTGTGTTGAGTGGTGTGTAGAAATCGGTTAAGAACCGGTTTGAAACGTTTTTTGGTGTTGACCAATGTTTAATATCAGATTCTAATTTGTCAAATAGAAACCGGTTAGGATCAGTTAGAAAGTTTCCAGTGTCGAGTGCCGTGTAGGAACCGGTTAGGAACCAGTTCGAAATGAATTTCGGTCTACCAATATTTAATTTCAGGTTCCATTTGTGGGATAGAAACCGGCTAAGACCGGTTAGAATGTTTCCTGTGTTGAATACCATGTAGAAATCCTTCAGGAACCAGTTAGAAGCGAACTTTGGTCTTTGCCAATATTTAATTTCTGGTCCCGTTTGTTGGATAGTAACCAGTTAGGATCGGTTAAAACGTTTCCTGTGTCGTGCCGTGTCGGAATCGGTTAGGAACCAGTTATAAATGAATTTCAGTCAGCCAATAGTTCATTTTAGGTTTCAATTTTTGTATAGAAACCGGTTAGGACCAGTTAGAATGATTCCTGTGTTGAGTTGAGTGTAGAAATCGGTTAAGATCCAGTTAGAAACGCTTTTTGTTGTTTACCAATATTTAATATCAGACTCTAATTCGCCGGATAGAAACCGGTTAGGATCAGTTAGAAAGTTTTCAGTGTCGAGTGCCGTGTAGAAATCGGGTAGGAAACGGTAAGAAACTAATTTCAGTGTTTGCCAATATTTAATTTCTGGCTCCATTTGTAGCATGAAACCCTGTTAGAACCGGTTAGAATATTTTCATAACATTTTCTCTTGCCATTTCCCGGATAAGAACCTGCTAGGATCCGTATACGTACCAGAAATTTAAATTGAGACCGGATAGAAATCGTTTAGAACCCGTATTTTAAGCAGGGATTTTTTCTATCCAGCTTACTAGCTGGTCTGGCAGGCCACGCCTTGGAGCCTCTGGACAGATAACTTCTGGAGGGGTATTGCTGAAGGCACTATCTATGCTGAAGAAAGTGCCCACAGCACACCCTCTCCGTTCCAGCTGCTGCTCCAATTTTGCCACGGTAGCATGGAGCGCAGTAACTACAGAGCAGCCTGCCCAAAGGCATGCTGCCCTCTATGCAGCGGGGAGGCTAGAAGAACCTCATCCCTGATATATCTCTCGACCAGCATCTCTAGCGTCTTCAGAATAAAGGACATTAAACTGATCGGCGGTAAATCGTTGGCAGCAGCGTACCCCTCCTTCTCAGGTTTGGGAATGAAGGCCATTCTGCCATCCTTTCATGCCGATGGCACGTGTTTTAGGGAAATGCTTGCACTAAATGGTTTCGTTAGTGGGGTACGATAAAATCCATGCCTTTTGTAAGAGTATTGGATAGGTGCCATCCACTTCTAATGATTTAAAGGGACAGAAGGACCCAACGGCCTTGGCTGTGAAATTCTAGTCGGCCCTTTCCCTCTCTTGGCCCCAGCCTTCCTCCTCGTGGTCGGTTTGAGTTCGCTGAAAACCTGGGAAGTAGACTTCCATCAGATGATTCAGCGTTGCTTTATCGTCTTCGGCAAACTCACCATCATCGAGCCTTATGAGCCCGAGGCGATCTTTTATTTTTTTTTGCCAAGATCTTGTGGCATCTCCCAGTGTGCGCAATGTTGTTTGATACTTCGTAAAAGCTACTCTAATCTTCCTGTTTCTAAATTCTTATGTTTTTCTTGTATTCATACTGTGTCATCTTAAAGATGTCCCAGACTGAAGGCAGTTTAGTTCTGTTTGTCCTGTTTTTCAACGCTCTAGTCTTTTTTCAGAGTTTTCCATGTCTGTGTTCCACCATTCTGCTCCTTTGCTAGACTTAATTGTTCTTGTAGGGCAATTGTTCTAATATGATGTATCAGAGCCCTTCACAGAAAATCCGCGTCGTGCTCTGACTCATCTATGGTACCGTAGTTTGTGGGTATTTCCACAGGCCTGCCTTTGTGTTCCTCTTTGTATGAGTCCAAAAGTGTTCTGGGGTTTCTGATGTTTAAAACCGCCAGTTTTCCTAGGGCTAACCGGAGACTCGCCAGCCCACTATCCTGCTCCTCAGTTCTTCCGAGCATAGAGTCTAATCGAAAACCTTACTCCTGTTTTTAATCTGGAATGTGGGAGTATCATCACGATTTAGAATTTCCAGCTCAGTACCCGCTAGGTATTCAATTAAATCTCTTCCTCTGCCGTTGCTGTTTATGCTCCCCCATATTATATGGTGGGAGTTTGCGTTACAGTCCAAGCAAACAATCATCGGTCTTCCAGGTTAATTTGTTATCAAATAATAGGCTTCAAGATTGTCATTCCTAATTATTATTCGATTGCATTTGTTGACATTTTCTAAGCAGTTTAAGCCAAAATACAACTCTCTACTACATATATTACAAGAGATAGATTAGTTATCTTAAAATGCATTTTACGTTAATTGTTATTAATATATTGCAGTTTTGTTTTCACGTATGTATAGTCAAAATATGAAAGCATCTATATGATTTTTTTCAAATTTTTCACACTTTTCAGTTCAAAGATGTCTTCACCGAAAGTCAAGCAAGGACAGAGTGACGCGAAAAAACCACGGTTTTCACCTTTTCGCGAAGGATATTTTCCAAACCAGTTTTTCTACATAAAAAAATGGGGACTTGCTTTAAGCGCAATAAATTAATAAATTAATTAAATCCAGGCCGACCAGCGAGTTCATGAGGTTGAATGCAGCGAGCAGTCTATTTTCTTCTGTAGTGTTTCCCATTTCTTTGGATTGGAACTAAATATTGTGTACAAGTTTGTTGCGACACCAAAAAATGTAAGGGTACACGGAGGAAAAAATCTAAGTGAACCAGCAAGGATACCTATCATGCGTTTGTGACCAATTTTTTGCTTGTTATCATAACTAGATTTCATGCATTTTAAGCACAAGTGTGTCTTATACTAGGAAAGTTAAACATTCCATGCTCTGAAAGCAGTCTCGCCGAGGGAGGATTCCCTATCACTTGACCGTGCTGTGATTGCAAGGAACCCTTGCGATTTTGGCATGGTTTCTTGCGCTTCGCATTCTCTCAACATCCCTGCGAGACAGCAAGCTCTGGTAGGCGTGGTTTAGGACCTCCGTTGTAGGAAACCCATACAGAAATCGCAACGGTTTCTTGTAACCATAGCACGGTCAAGTGAAAGCTTTTCTCGCACGGCGATGCTACTTTCAAAGCATACGCTCGAGCTGTATCACCATGCGATTCATGCTTTAGTAGTGTGGAGACTTGTCACGCTAAAATTGTATGACTTGAAGCAAATATAGCACGAACTCCGAACTAATTTTGCAAGTTCAAATTTCGTACTTCATTAGGAATAGCTCAAATTGTTATTATAGTTAGATTTTTTTCTCCGTGTAGAAAGGCAAATCTCAGCTGCTTGTACTGTGCTAAGGTTGAGATAACTCATCTGCATAGGCACCTTTCATATTGCTGCCGTTGTCATATCCTTGCCCTTGACAATCTGCCAAAGGAATTTCTAGTATCTTCAGTTTTGACATTCTAAGCTCAGAAGTGGCTTCCCCCGTTTTTTAACACAATCGGCAAAGGCCAACAGACGCTCTTCGGCTTGATAGGTTCCTCCATCTTCATTGATGAAATTGTCATAGCAAATTGAAATGCAGTTTGTTTAACGTGAGCGAAATCTGGAGATGCATCCACAATCAGTGAATGTGCACAAAAAACCACAAACTCGTTCTGAATATCTGCTAATAAGTAATGCAACTGTACTATTTTCCGGTTTCTTGAGATTGTCGAACTTTTCGTAGGTAATCATTATGAAGCGGGCCGTATTTTGTTCAAAGTTTAAGGATCCCAAGAAAGTTACCGTTGTAAGGATCTTCAATTCTGTTACTATCTCCGCGGAAATCCACACCTCTTTCAGCAAGAAACAATGTTACATCAAGAAGTCGAAGTGGAATTTCTTTCCACACTTCTCGCTCGTAGTCTACGTACCTAAACAAGAAGTCAACTCAATGAAGTTTCTGTTTTTAATTTTCTCTATTCTGCTTTCCACTGCATATAACAACTTTTTTGCAACACCCACCTCAAAAGTTGACCTTTTCATGCTTCTAAATGGTACCTGAAGGACCTTACTTGAGTAGACTGTGTGCGAAACAATTTTCGCGCATGCGCACTTTGAAGATGGCTTACTTTAGGCACTGGTGAAAACGCTGCGCATGCGCACTCTCAAGATGAGGTACTTTAGACACTGGAAGGTTAACTTTAAACACTGGTGTTGGTATCTTCTTGAAATAAATTTAGATTTAACTTGTAAAAATCTTTTAATGATTGAAGTTTTGTTTTTAAGGTTTCGTAGCCGTTTTCGTCCATCGTACAAAAGGGCATAAGCGCCAACATTTGGCAGAGCAAAACAGCATAAGCCCCAAAAAGTTTTCTTTTATAACATTTTTTTTACATAATTTTTTTTCAAACAATTTTTTTCACAATTTTTTTCCAAACAATTTTTTTACGAAATTAAAAATTTTTTTCTTTTAAGATTAGTATTTTTCGTTAAGTCATCCAAACAAAACTTTTTCGGACGGGCGTTGCAAAAAATAGCGTGTGATGCACGTACGTAACTGCGCATAGGTGATTGCTAACTCGTGTGATTGCATCATTCGCCTGCGGCTAGAAGCACTCGTCTACATTTTCGCACTCGCTTCGCTCGTGCGCTAACCACCGGCTCATACTGCAAAATTCCAACTCGCACACAATCACCTAATTTGCACACTTGTATTACAAATAACTATTGTGCTAGACAATACTCTCATGTTCAGGGTTTCTGTCATGTACCTTCTCCACACCAACCAGTCTGTAAGCACAATCTCACGATTCCTCGGCTTCTTCTTAAAAATAGAGGTTGGTAGCTCACCACCAATACAATCCGGTCCGTTCTTGAGATTGACAATAATCTCACGTGTTAATTTTTAACAGCGCGTGGTGCCAAATAGCTTTGACGTTCGTGACAACCGCGCTGGTCTCTCGGGTCATTCGCAGCAACTTTCATTTTTTTCGAACTGAACTAACCTGCATGCACGTCGTGTTTATTTATGCGTTCCGTTTAATCCGTTTTATCAATAAACGAGTGGCTAATATCGGTTAGCGAAAGGTTTACTGTTTTCGTTCCAGTAATAAGGTATGTTTTTCTATTACAACGTTCATGAACGTTCATTTTCGATCAAATCTACATTAATCGCTTTTTTCCCCATTTATTTGATCTTAATCGATAGAATCATTTGAAGGGTCGTATTTTTCATCAATGTATGTTGTTAAGCCCATTTTTAATCGCTCTAATATCAGGTTGTCTACTTTGCGGGAATTGAAGGAAATCCGGGAACTGTCTAAGAATGGAAAAAATCCGGGAATTGTCCTTGATTTGAAATTTGATGCAGGAAATGCAATTAATTTCCTCATAATGTATAACTTTTTATTGTCCCTTTGAGCTACTTGCTCTACTTTTTATTTGATTAAAATATAAATTCTTAAAAATTATTCGAAAATTAAAAAATTTATATTTTCAATAAAATGTAATATTGCAATCGAGCAAATTACGCATGTCGCAACCCACTATGCATTTGTATATATGCTTCTATCGTAAGGGGGGCCTTTTCTTATATTTATAAGCGGGAAAAATACAGGAATTGTCAGGGAATTTCTTGGGCAAGATTTAGTGGGCACCCTGATCTACTATTCCAGTTAAATATTCCACGATTTTAGTTAAAAAATCATCCTTTTGGTTGAACATTAATTGTTTTACCTGAAAATTTAATTATTCATTATTTGGGTGACAATTTATCTTTTTTAGGTGAAAATTCGTCTGTTTTGGTAAAAATTAACCTTCCTGGTTGAAAATTTATTTATTTTTTTCGCCGAAAATTCAATTATTCTAGTTGAAGATTCATAATTTTAATTTAAAGTTCATAAATTCGTTTGAAAATGTAACTATTTTTTTGAATGTTTGTTTTTTTTTGGTTGAAAATTATTATTATTATTTTTCTATCTAAAATTTGTAATCATTCCAAATGAATATTCCATCATTTCAGTTGGAAATTCATCTCTTTCGTTCAAAATTAATGTTTTCATATGATAATTTGACTACTCAATTTTTGGTTGAAAATTAATTTTTGTTTTTATTTGAAAATACATGTATTTTGTTAAAAAATCGTCTTTCGGTTGAAAATTCATCAGGTTGGTGGAAAATTAATTTTTTCAAATGAAGATTGAACTATTCCATTTTTCTTAAAACTTGATCTTTTTTAGTTCGAAATTCAACTTGTTGGTTGCAAATTGATCATTTTTACATTAAAAATATACTATTTCGTTGAAAATTAATTCATTTTGTTGAAAAATGTATTTTTTGTTGAAAACATTAATCTTTTTGGTTGAAAATTCAACTATTCCAGTTAAAGATTGATCATTTCAGTTAGAACTTCATCTTTTTTGTTTAGAATTCAACTATTTCAGTTGAAAATTCATCAGTTTGGTGAAAAAATAATTTTTTTCACTGAAAACTTAACTATTCCATTTTTGGTTGAAAATTATTATTTTAGTTAAAAATTAAACAATTTGGTTCAAAATTTGTCTTTTTCAGTTGGAAGTTCAACTATTTAGTTGAAAATTCATTTATTTGGTTGAAAATTGTCTTTTTTGAAACAAAATTAATTTTATTTTTGGATGAAAATTCAACTACTCTAGTTGAATATTCATAATTTTTTTATTCGAAAATTCATCTTTTTTGTTGAAAATTCAGCTATTCCAGTTTAAGATTCATCATTTGGGATCAGTTGGGAGATTTGAAAAAAATTTCCTAAAGTTTTTCGAAAGCATCCTACTTTTTAATCATGCAAATTAGGGCACCTTTATATAAATTGATTTTTTTTCAAAACTGCTTCAAATTTTTCATTTTAAATATTTAAATTTCAACCTGCATGAACCTAACATTAGCTGACTTTTATTTTTTCATTTTATTTTCTCCTAGATTATTTATAATTAAAATTTTTTTCACACGTTCCAGGTGTATCTGCATAGTCGGTTATGAATATTTTACAGATGACGAAATTATACAAGAATTACATA
Source organism: Andricus grossulariae (assembly GCA_011634705.1). Classification (NCBI taxonomy): domain Eukaryota; kingdom Metazoa; phylum Arthropoda; class Insecta; order Hymenoptera; family Cynipidae; genus Andricus; species Andricus grossulariae. Next base: position 161,684 of record JAABKJ010001755.1, read on the forward strand.
AATCCTTACATTGTTTGTTAAATTTAAATCCTAAAATTTTTAACTCAAAAATTTTTGTAAGTCGATCAACGTTTATACCAAATTATTTAATGAATACTTATAAGCCTTAACATAATAGAATCATTTGTTGTTTATTTTCAGACGATCTTGATATCATTGTGACCCACAATAAAGATAATTCTCATGTCATCGTCGAGGAAAACCTGCAAGATCTGACCTGTATACAGCTACTTTGCTCGAAATGTTGTAATAGCAACATCCAAGATAGTGATTCCCTCGCTTATTATTTTAAGCGCGCGGACTTGAAATCGTTTCTTCAAACGTCGTTTGACGGAAGAATGATTTTATTCCACTACGAGAAACATGGCAGTTTATCAAAGTTGAAGCAAGACTCTTTGTGCGATTTGTTAATCGATCGAGAATTGCTTATTTTGCTTGATAAAGAACATGTTTCTTTGGCTAACCCATTGAAAAGAGTGATGTAGGAGCGACCTCAATATTTCTCAAACCAAATTTTTTTAATTTACCTATCCTAGGAAATTCTTTGACGCACTTGTTTTTTAAAGGATACCTGCAGTAATATTGACATCACTCGCCAAAGAAATTACACGTTGCTTCAATGAAAAAGAAGAATTGTAGTACATTGCAAGCCACACAACTGACGAGGGCAGCGTTCCTGCAACTGGAAAATTTGTCAGCCGCATAAATTACAAAAGGTCGTGCATGATCAACGACGGAGCAGCTACTTCCAAAGCGCAAAGAAATTCATTTGATGAGCAGTCCCAGCCTCCAACAGGTATAACAAAAAACACGTTTAACACACATTCAACATGAAAATATTTTGAAAAATTTCACAATTATTGTGTTTTAATGCTGTGCATAACGTTATTTGTATTGCATGGAAAAGGAAAACTCTCTGGAAGCCCAAGTAGATGCATTGCGCGATGGAACACCGGCAGAAAACTTAGTGAGCTTCGGATTGCCACGATAGGCGTGAGGCAAGAGTTCACAAAATTTGAAATATAATGAAACGCACCCAATAATGATTACTTGTACATTGCAGATAGAGCTTGACTTTACAACAATGTCCCCGCAAAATAATGTCGTAATAGGAGACGCATGGTCCGGCGTCAAAGATGCGTATATCGCCTATATAAAGTCAAAAGTATATACAGGAGAGGAAGAGGCACTTGTCGCCACGTTGGATTCCTTACCTGATGGTACGCATAAAAATATTTCTTTCTCTAACATATAAAAATTAATTTGACTAATCTACGACATATAATTGTAATCATGTAGTTGACCAACTTGTTATGTGATCGCCATTTTTTTTAGTTGAAAAAGACGCTGCGATATTAGCTCTTCTGCCGTGGAGCATTAAAGCCGGGCAATCCAAGCCTAACCCACCTAAACGACAAAGAACAAATGCAGATACGAAAAAACAAGAGAAGAAAGCTGTTCGTGATACATTTTTATTACACGTAAATGTAACAATCAGCTGAAATAACATTTTGGCTATAGGGTGGCAGTTCGCTCTAACAGTTTGGATTTTACAGGCAAACGATGATGTCGACGAATGCTTGCGCCAAAGACTGGGTGCAAACATGAGTGAGGCCGACTCAAGAGCACTGCGTTATCCATTATTGGTGTTTGTTGGAACGTTAACCTCACCGGAAGAGATTTACTGTGCCGTTGGTGAAGTTAAATACAGGGTGAACACGGTTGTCGATGCACTTTACCTATGTTTTAAGATTTTCACGAGTTACTATTTCGCTTTTTCGAAAGCTGTTCAATACTTGTGGTTGGTTTTGCAAACGTCCCTTTTTGTATTTTCAAATACTCGGTCGAAATCATATGTGACTGTAACTAAGGATCTGACTTTTTAAGAAAAAAAAGTGGAGAAAACTTTCTAGTAGTAGTACTGATATTTTGTTGTGTTGTTTGATTCCTTTGAATTGATGTTGTGCTTCATGTTGCATTAGAATTAGCGTTTTTTATAGTCACAATAAATTGACAACACTGCATAGTAATTTCATTATTAAGTCACTAAAGATAGCGCCATGGTGTAACATGTTGAAGATGATTTTTGTAAAATTCTGGTAAAAAAGCAACAATTTTTGCATTATGGATCCGCTCAGATTTTCTGATACCTGAGACAGAGCATCGGATAGAATTGTTGGTCAGCTGTTCTCTATATCTGACGTGTCTCGCTCTCAAGCTCTAGATGTGCGTTGACAACTGTGGCTAGTGCTATGAAAAAAAAATTTTATTTTACCACTAACCGCTCGTGACAAAAGCAATGACAGCTCTTGCTTCGGTCGGTCCGTGTAGCTGTAGCTCAATTTAAGCAAAACACTGCGTACTTCACGTACGGCCTAACTGGCTAAAAAATTCATAACATATCTGCTATCGCTCACTTGTTTATAAAAGTCCACTGCCGCTTAAGTGTTTAGGCTAAGAACGATCCTCGCTGTCGTTCGATATTCTTTTCTGTTCGCAAAATGATACTTACTCACACCATCGAAAGTGAAAACGTCAAAAATTTCCGACGAGAACGTGACTATATTGTGGCAAGATGTAACAAACGGAACATGCTGGGTGTTCTTGCGAAAAGCGCGTACCTCCGATAATTTTAAACTCTATATATACCTATGTATTTTGACGCGCTGATCACAAATATGATACGTAAAATAGGCGCAAATTCGATTTTTATGGTGGAAACCATGAAAATCCATGAAAATCATGGCTTTTTTGCGTTTATCTCAGTAAATAATAACAATTTTAGAAAAAGATTATAACAAAAGTTGTGTGTAGTCCCTGTCAGTAGTCGCAGAAATAATAAAGGTCACATCCTTACCCCTTTCCAACGTCTCGTGAGGAGAAGGCACCCTTGTGACTGACCATAAAATAAATTACCTCACATACCTTCCCCTTTCCAACGCCTTGAGGGGGGGGGGCGGGAAGGCACCCCTGTAAGAAGCGACAGAAATAATTGCGATAACATTATTACCTCTTTCCAACTTCTGACTTGTGACTGGTCACAGAAATAATGTAGGGCATATACCTTCCCCTTTTCCAACGTCTCGTGAGGGCGAGAAGTCACCCATGTGATTAGTCGCAGAAATAATGTAGGTCACATCCTTACCCCTTTCCAACTTCTCGTGGGGAGCGGGAACGCACCCCTGTGACTGCCCATAGAAATAAATCAGGTCACATGCGCTACACAATGTAGAGTATTAATAAGATATTGGCTGTCTCCCTCCCACCAATGACCGCTCTCTAAAGTTTCGCTTCTCCTAACCATTCTGCGAGCGCGTATTTAGTCTTCCAGGAATTTTTCATATCATTCAAATTTCAGGACCGCGGGCCCTGTGCAGGGTCCTGCGTCAGCTATTAGCATGCGTCCAAATCCAACAGAAATGGTTCATATGGCCTTGAATGTTTACCTTCAGAGCGAGTAAATGTTGTGTTCGATTTTAGTGAAGGCCATTCAGGACCATACCCGAAAAAGCACTTAAATGGGATTCTCAGTGTAGTCCGAATCAATCTTTGGATCCCAAGTCCAACTGTATTTAGGTATGGAAGGTTTTAATAATCCTAAGTTCTTTTTAGTGCAGAAATTCCGGCCATGTTTTCAAAGTCACGTCATGCGTTTAAAAAAAGAATTAGATAACGATGAGAATGTGCTGACTACTATCACCATGGTGCTGAATCCCTTTTTAGGCTGGAATACAGGATGGTAATGCATCATTGTGCGAAATTAATACTTTTGAAAGTAATGAAGTTTCTCAAATAATTAATGCATCCATTGTCATCGATGCTATCCTTTTCCTAAGATAGAGCATTTTATATTTAAAGTGGGGAATACTAAACCAATGAACCTAATTTCACAGGAGGGACAAAAAAACCTTCTCAGAGGAACAATTTACAACAGATTGAGGCAATTATTTTTTTTCTGTAGGGAGATAGGCCGGTTTAATAACCCTATAAACGGGCTCCCCTGGGTGAAATGAAGGGATCCCTATAAACAGGCTGTCCTGGCATGTATGATTGTAGTATAGTAGAAGGTTCCACGAGCCTTACTCATACGGGCTACGGCTGCTCGTGGGATCAAAATGGGCAATGGTGGTGGCTTAAGGGAGAGAGGTGTTGGGCCCGAATCGGTCTAACATAGCCCCTTTCTCTCAATCTGCCTGTCCGGTTAGCCAAATTCAGGCGGCGGCTGTGCCCCCGGCTCTTTCGGGAGTTGACGGATTGACGGTCCCTCTGAATGAGGCTATGAAGACGGGCACAAGCCAGCACAGCAGCCGGGGATCAGGGAGTCGTTCGGGGCTGGGCTGAAAGCTGCCCAGAGGACTAACACCCTGATGGTGGTGGTCGCGGATACGAGCAAGCCTAACTCGTTGCTCACTGCGGAGCAGTTCGATCACTGCAGGCAGGCCATCTGGAGGATACTCGGAGGAGTGTCCAGAAATCAGTGGCCAAAATTCGAGACCTCCTTCTGGAGGTGAGGGGTATTCGTATTTGTCTCAGCCGACCACGCGGCTAAAGCTTGGAGGAAAAATACAGTGGCCGAGAGAAGATCCTAGGATGGTGCTGACCTCAAAGAAGGTGGGGTTGAATTGCTCTAAAGGATGCTGAGGACTATGGCGTAGATCTCAGGTAAGAAGAAAGATCCATCTGTAGCACGGAAACCAACTCAAGAGGTTACGATCTATTGGTATATTTAATTACTACTGATTTCAGTATTCTCAATATGGAGAATACCCGACGTTTCATAACTTGGTCAGAAAAGAAGTCATTGACATTACCCTCTGTACCGGTAGGTTTAGAGACAAGATTAGGAATTTGAGAGTCTCACACGAATCCACTCTCTCAGATCACTCACAGATAGAGTTCGAGTTGGAATCTACCGTACCCACGAGCCCTATGTGGGCGAAAATCCAAGAAGAACGGACTGGGACCATTATTCCACTGAACTAAAGAGTGCACTCTCGGAGGTGCCGAGGTCAATTAGAGACTTGAACATCCTGGAGGTGGCAGCCAATATTTTCACGGAGGCCATAAAATATTCTTATGAAAGAAACTGTCGACCCACAGGGGTCCGAAAGGCTGGGGATACACACTGGTGGAACAGAAAACTCGTAGAGTTTCGCCGGGAAACCAGAGAGAGGTTTAGACGTGCCAGTACCTGCAAAATGGATGAACTAATGGACTTCATTTACGACGAAGAGGGATGAATATAGGGGTGCAATACGTAAGGCCAAGCAAGAAAGCTAGACCAAATTTTGCATATACATCGAGAAAGGAGCAAAGGCGGTTAGGCGAAAAAGCTGCTCTTTCGAAATCAGGATGCTATTCTCGGCACTCTAAAATTACCCGGCGGAGCCTCTTAGTGTGATAGATCAGTTTCGGCACACCTGATCAAGGCACATTTTTCGGGCTTCATAAAGTCTAGGGAAAATAAGGAGACACCTCCGCAGCAATCAAAACTGCCTGTGGCTCAACTTGGCCTGAAACGGCGGCTAGCCCACGAGATTGTTATCCCTTTCAGAGTCCGGATGGCATATAACCGGTGTTCTTGCAGAAGTCTGGAAAAATCAAACGGCTGCTCGTGAGACTTGCTAGGGCTAGTCTGACACTAGAATGTGTCTTGACGGCATGGATGTGTACGCGTGTAGTCTTCATTCTGAAAAAAGGCAGGAACAGTCATACCTCAACCGAGGATTTCCGTCCCATCAGCCTCACATCTTTCCTATTAAAAACGGTGGAAAGACTTGTGGATAGATATATTTGCGACAAGATCTTATTGAGTAGGCTACTTCACAAGGAGCAACACGCCTATAGGGCTGGTCAATCGACCGAAACGACCCTAAGCGGAGTAATAAACCGAATTGAAGGACAGCTGAAATAAAAAGTCTTCGCGATTGGAACCCTTATGGACATCGAAGGAGCCTTCGACTACACCTCTAGAGAGTTGATCTTGACGGCCTTCATTGCACACGATGTGCCAGAGGCAGTCGTGAAATGGACCTGCTACATGTTGGACAACAGGAACCTAACAACGACTAAAATTGATACCATTTTTGTGAAACTGTTGACTCGGGATGTCCACAGGGAGGCGTTTTATCGCCCATGCTGAGGTTCTTGGTAGTGGAGGAACTGTTATATCTACTCACGAGTCAGGGCTACCACGCTATAGGCTACGCGGACGACATACTCGTCATCGTGCGTGGCCAGCATCTGGATGCGCTTTTCAGGGTAATGCAGCAAGTACTGGGGATAGTTGATTCCTGGTACAAGAAGACCGGATTATCAGTTTATCCAAATAAGACGAGCTATCATAAGAGCCATAAGAGCCATAGGGAAAAGCTGGGGCTTGAAACCGGATACACTTACGTGGATTTATACAGCGATCATGTGACCCAGGCTAACTTATGCGGCGGTGGTTTGGTGGAGCAGGGTCGAACTGTCACTGTAAAGTCTTGACTGGAAACAATCAGGGGATTGATTCTAAGAGGCTTCACGTGTGTCTCTAAGTCAATACCCACGGTGTCACTGGGAGCACTAAGAGGGTTACAGCCCTTCCATCTCATCATCAAGGCCATGGCTGCGAAGGCAGCCTGGAGATTAAATATGGTAAACGGTGGAAGGATCTCGACGGAATTGCGGATCCTACCCTATATCGCGAGTAGCCCGACCCTGAGCATGCTCAGGGACAAAAGCTCATTCGCTATCGCTTAGTAAAAAGCCTCGTGTTAACCTATTCACGAGAGGGAAATGGGTTAACGGCCTCATGATTTTTTTTAATTTATTTTTTTTACTACGGAAGGTGGAAGATGTGCTATCAGACACCGAGAAGGGTCCGCACTTCTCGGTAGTATCGGGATGCTGATATTATCACTACAATGACCTTAATATATATAAATTTACACAAAGATCTTAATTCGATCATTATAGTGACGCTATCAACCACCGACTAAAAACCACCACCCTTTCTTTTGGGCAGATGTCCCCCCGGAAACCGCTTTCGCATTACTTCAGGGGGTGCTGTTTCTGATTTCTTTCTTCTGTTCTGCCTATGTTCTTCCACCATCATGTCCCAACCAAGATGTATGCATCGTCCTCAGCAGCGCGATCAAATCGCGCTTCGGACTCGTCGGCCTTCGACATCTTGGTTGGGCATGGTGGATTCTCGCTGTGGATCACTCTGATGTGTTATTATTAAGCAACACTAGGTGTTCCTCCTTCTTCTTTTCCCGCAAAACTGCCTCAATGTAAGCAGCTACTTTCTCCCAACTTTCCTCACTGATTAGAATTTTGGCGACGATGTCTTCTGGGTTGCTCTATCCAATGTTCGTTTCCAGCATCGTCCTCTCTTCTATCCATCGATCACAGGAGAAGAACTGTGTGATGCGTCATCCCTATGCGGACCGCAGTGCGTGCAGTCAGGGCTCTTTGCTTTGCCGTCTTTATGCAGGTATGCCTGGAAATATCCGTGGCCCGATAGGAATTGCGTCAAGAAGTACTTCACCTCCCCATAGGATCGATCAGTTCAGGCGGTGAGGTCGTTTATCTGTGTAAACGTCCACAGGCCTCTGTGATCTTGTTTAGCGACTATTTTCGCCACCTCCGCCTTCCTCCTAAAAATCTCCCGTTTCTCGCGCGCTAGCAGGTCGATCGGGATTATCTCTGCGATGACTAGCACCCATATTTCGGCTCCGTGAATCAGGATAGACGTGATGACCGACATCAATAGCCGGCGCTTACTCGGTTTGGGGCCGCCAACGTTCGCCATGAGTATGTTAAGGCTCGTCGTTATTGTGGCAGCCTTATCTGCTGCCTCCCGTATGTGCACCCAGAAAGTGAGTTTTGTATCTAGATAGATACCGAGATGTTTGGCCGCTTGCTGCGTCTCAATCACGTCGCCCCCTCCCCCCCACTTGTAGCTGGATACACGTCTTAATCCTCTTGGTCGTAAGAACCACGATCTCCGTCTTCTGTAAAGCCAGGTTTAGGGCGTGCTCTTCCTTCCAGCGACACACTCTGCGCATAACCTGGTTCAGCTTCATTGGCGCTTCTTCCAAGTTCCTCGCTATGGTGGTCGCCGCGATGTCGTCTGCATAGCCTACGAGAGATGTGCCCTTCGGCGTTTCTATGCGCAGGATGTCGTCTCAGGAAATATTCCACAGGTCTGGCCCCAGAATAGATCCCTGTGCGGCTTCTGCAGTAACCTTCTTTCTGCGTGACCCGTCGCTGGTGTATTAAAGTAGTACTCTTCATTCAGGTAATTTCTCACCATCCGGAGGAGATACTTCGGTACCTTGAGGTTATTTCGCAGTGCATTCATAATGTCCTTCCACCTGGCCGGCTTTCACTATGCAATGAGCTGCTTCTATGGTGCTGCGTCCCTTCTGAAATCCATACTGTTGACTAAATGAGTCGTCAGATGCCAGACCGCTGATAGCAGGTGAGGTTTCAAGAGCATTTCCGGGAGCTTTCCGGCAGTATACAACATGCACACAGGCCTATAGGATGACGGAGAGCCTGGTTCGCCCTTGCCTTTGCTTATCAGGACCAGTCTTTGTTCCTTCCATCTCTTAGGGAAATTTTTGGTTCTGAGGCAGCTGTTGTACATCTCAAGCAAAATTTGCGGGTTGTTTCTTTCCATGACCTTGAGAGCCTCTGATGGAATACCATCTGGGCCCAGCGTCTTCTTGTTCTGCAGGAAGCTGACGGCTTTTCGAAGCTCTTCTGCCTCAAAGAGTGGAATATCCGTAATGATCTCTTCATCTGTATCTCCATCCACATTCACCTACGGAAACAGAGAGTCTATGATTTTACTCATAGTTCCTTCGTCACTTTTCAGTGGTGCTGTAGTGGCTCCTAGCTTTCGGGTAACTATCCTGTAGCCAAGGCCTCAGGGTTCGATGTCCACCTCCTTTGCCATGGCCATCCAGCCTGCGCGTTTGCTCCGCTTGATGGTTTGTCGCAGCTGTTTCTTCATTGGAAGAAATTCTGCAATTTTTAGGGCCATCTCGGCGGGTCAATTTTTGCTCGCTGGGCCTTTCGGCGTAAAGAGATGCAGGTCTTCCTCAGCTCTGAAATTTCTTCCGACCACGAGTAAGCCGGGCATCGGCTATCGTTTCGGCTCTTGTGAGGCATCGCAGCATCGCATGCCCGCTGAATGAGAGCCATGGTTTGCTCCACAACAGTAACAGAATCTTCTTCCATCCCTGGGCCTCTCTGATTCTTCACTGCTGTTATTTGCCTGCTGATGACTGCTTCAGCAAACTTCTTCTTGTTCAGCTTCGCCACATTCCACCTCTTCGGTTTGCGCGTGTGCACTTTCGAAGCTCTTTTTCCTGCCTGTATCTGAAAGGTGATGTAATCGTGATCACTACCTGTGAATTCCTCTATCACGTTCCAGTTTACTACGTTCCTTGCTAGTTCTTCGGAAGCGAAGGAACCATCTATTGTCGTGTCTCTCTGGGTCGTCTAAATGTTGATGCGCCAGTATTTAAGACTATCAGTCCTGTTCTGGCCGCCATCTCCATTATCCGTTTTCCTCTTGATTTCGACTTTGCCATTCTCCACTCTAACGCTTCCGCGTTAAAGTCGCCGGCTACCACAGTGCCGCCTTCCATGTCCTGGATTGCTTCCTCCAGTACTTTCAGTTCCGCCTGAAAGCCCTTGATCGGTTCATTCGGGGTGAGGTAGACACCCACAAAAGTGCGTCCACTTCTGACCCAAACAAATCCTTCGCCAAATCCATGGTTATCCACTGATACACGTGTCTGGTTCGGCACTCATATCGCTGCAGTGCCCAAGGCATCCTTATACCAGGTCGGACTGTTTTTATCCTGGTATTGCTCGCTTAAACTCGGCACATCAGGCTGCTGTTCATACTTGATGTGGTTCCGCAGGACGTCCGCTGCTCGGCTACGGTGTAAATTGCCTTGCAGTACATTAATCATGCTCGGCGGTTTCTTTTAGCACGGTCCAACGCCTCCCTGAAGACATGGAATTTGCCACTCCCTGGTATGTGCTTCAACTCATCTTCTGGGAGCTTCCTTTCTGTGCAAAGGGCACATTGCAAACCTACATTGCAGTTTGCACCTTTCTGGCCCTTTGTGCCGCACTTAAAGCAAGCATCCGTTCTGTCCGAGCCCTTGCAATTTCTATATTGATGTCCGTACTCAAGGCATTTGAAGCATCGCTCCACCAGTATTCTCCTTCTAATACGGCAGTTTACCCATCCTAACTTGATGCGCTCTGTTTTAAGCAATTCGTTTGCCGCTTGCGCACTTAACTCTACTATCGTCAGAGATTGGCCTCTGCCGTTAGGCTTGCTGACGTTGACCGATTGCTCAGTGAGCTCCTTCAGGTCCCGCTTCAGCGCTGTTTCTACCTCTTCTCTGGCGGTGTAACTGTCCAGATCTCTGATCTACACGGTGGTTTTCGGTACTATACCATTTCCCCCTAGAACGCCTTTCAGGGCTTCTGTGAAGTCGGTACAGTACTTTGTATCCTTTCTAATGTCCAGAAGGATGAACCCGGGCCTTGTTTGGCGTATAGCCGTGATGACCGTGTTTGTGTCCTCTGGCGTAATTTCCATTTTCCTCTTTTCTATCGGAGTTACACCCAGGTTTTCCGCAGGACTCTATCCATTCTTTCAGCTTCGGAACTCCGTTTTTGATGTCGGTATTGACATTCCTCTGCTTATCCGCAGCGTCTTGCATTATGACCAGTGTAGCCAACATATCTTGGATCGTCTTGTCGATAGTTGCTTCAGCTAACAGGTATTTCTCCTTTAGCGTCAGCTCCTTGGGTCGACAAGAATTCTCTCCGTTTTCTTTCTGTGGGGGGTTTTGTGGGGTTGTAGGTGCCACATAAGTTCGCCGGCGCATCGTGCGTGGAAGGGCGAGCCGAAATGGTTGGGAACAGGTATACCCTCGGATTTAAGTCCTACCTCAGTTCCCTGAGGCCCAAACTTTGTTTAACCAGTCTCGGAAAACACAGACGGACTGGAACTCGCCCGCGGCACTAAAGATTCCGACCTCTGCAGCCACCACGCACTCCCTGATTAAGGCATGAAGGGGCTGGCTTCTGATCCCTTACTGCGGTTGACACCTCGGCAGTGCAAGCACACATCCCTTCTCTATATCTAGCGAGAATTCCCCTATCCACCACCTGAAGACGCGCCACATATGGGTTACAGACTCCCAATGCGGAACGGCTAGGTGATGGAGACAACTGGTTTACAGATGGTGTCAGGAACAAGGAGAAAGCAGGAGCAGGTGTCTATCGTAGAAAGAGTGGAATGGGCTTCAAAATCACTGATGAAGTCCTATTCCACAGTCCTACAATCTGAGGTAATGGCCAGGCTCCAGTGCGCCTACAAGGTACAGGAGTATGGCAACAAAAGAAACATCCGTCTGCTTAGACAGCTGGGCTAGCAAAACTAGCAGCAAGAAAAGTACACCAGAAGGAGTGGAGGATGGCCACTGGCTGCAGACAGTTCAAACTACTTAAAATTAATTATGTGAAATGAAAACCTCACTCACGGGCAGTAACTGCATTAGTGAGTCAGACATACCGGCCAATAGTGTAGCTGCAGACTTCGCCATATGGGGAGGGCTTTGGGGTCACGCTTAGGCTTAAAAGGGAATGCAACGCAATTATCCAAGCATCAGGGGCTCTTGTGGTCTCAACCCTAACAATAATAATAATATGTGCATGAAATAATATAATGGAAATGGCGATGAACGTTAGCACCATTTAGCTTTCCCTGGTATTAATAATTATAAAAAATGAAGATTACACATATAACATTTATTTGAAAAATGTATTTTTTTCGTTGAGAAATCGTGTTTTGAATTTTTATAAACAGTCACTTAGAATTCAGATTTCTCGTCTAAGTGAATATAAAGCCCTTGTGTACAAAATTTTCAATGACTGTCGCTTAGTTTTCCAAGATCTGTCTCTGAGATTCTGCTGAAATGTTGCATGCTTTTCAAATGATGATGAATGTTTTTCTTGAATACGGAAGGTTGTGAATTTTGATAGACTTTCTCACATATCTAAGACCATAATACAAAGTCACTGGATTTTTAATCAACTATTCTTTTCTATGTGGTATGCCAAGTGGCAGGCAGTGAAGAAAGGAGTGAAACATTTTTTTAACACAGTCTAATCGCTTCGTTAGCAAGACCAATTCGAATAAAAGTGCTCAAAGTGGCAAGAAAAAATTTTTATTTTCAGTTGAGAATCTGTAGTTAAAGGTTTTTTTGGTTCGCTGAATCTGAATTTCAATCCAAAAATTGCCCAATTCGAAGTGACTGGCCCAAACTGCCGAACCCAAAACACTAAAACCAACTTATCCTCAAAATCGATTTTTTAAGCATGAGTCCTCTTTCTTCGGATCCGGTATTGAACTTAGCAAAGCCGTTAGAAGCCTCTACTATAAGTATATAAGGCTATAAGCCCCAAAGACTGAGAGATTTCACTTGTTTCTAAAAATGTTCAACAAAGAGCCAATTTAATATAAGCGATTCCATTAATTGGAAATGAAAATGTAATTTAATTATCAGGTGGACTGCTAATAATGCGTGCTAATAAGCACCTAGCGAAATAAATTTTTTTCGCGTGTACAGACATAAAAGCCAACGTTGAGCATTCCTAAAGGGCATATGCGCAAGGATTTGGAACTCAAAATGGGAATTAGCGCGAAATTTTGGCAATCCAAATAGGGATAAGCGACAAAGGTTGGAATTCTAGAAGAGCATAATTGCCAAAATTTGGCGCATCAGAACGGCATTATTGCCAAAATTTTGAAAACTAAAAGGTTTGGCACATCAAAAAGGGCATAAATGGAAAAGTTTGGCACGTCAAAAGAGCATAAGCGCTAAATGCTAAACGTTGGCACTCATGCCCATTTGGAAATCTAAACTTTGGCGCTTATACCCTTTTGGAGTTCCAAATTTTGGCAATATTTTTTTGGTAATTTCAAACCTTCACGCTTATGCCATTTTGGAGCGCCTAGAATTGGAAGTTATCCCCTTTTTGTATTCCAAGCTTTGGCGCTTATGCCTTGTACAAATATCAAACTTTAGTGGTTATGCCCTTTTGATGTTTTAAACTTGGCCACTTATGCCCTTTTGGAATTCCAAAATTTGGCGCTTTTACCTTTTTTATATGCTAAATTGTTGCGCTTATATCCTTTTGGAGTGCCAAACTTTTGGTATTGGAGGCGGAAAGTGCGATGGAAGGATGGAAACCCTCCAGGCTGAACCCCTGAATTTCCTACGGGTTAGGACCCGAACTCGGACCCTTTGAATTTTGGAAGGTCCAGGTCCGAACCCGGACCTTGTAAATTCTTACGGGTCCAGTCCGAATCTGGGCCCTTTAAGTTCTTAAGGGTTTAGTGTACGACTGTACGTACCTGGAACTTTTACATATTTAAGGGTCCGGTTCCGGACCCTTGCTGGACCATTCAGGTCCCGAACCCCTTCAAAAATTAGGAGTTCCGATCCTTGGTGGTACGTCTCAAAAAGTGAAAAAGAAAATTGAATATGGGACTACATTCGCGAGTGTGTATGTACATTAACAAATACGTGTCTACTGCCATGAATTCTTTGTTATATCAGTCTCTGATCACAACTGTATGATACGATCAAGGAATTCATTTTAAACCACTGCGCCACATATTTTTTCCATGTGGAAGACCAAAGTCAGGTCTTGACACTTGGAAAGTCGAAAGATTATCATCGCAAAACTCAATCGGACGTTCTTAATGCGATTCACGTTACGCGATGGCATGTGGTATACGAGAACAGAATAATGCCGTTTGCTTTATTTCTTTCGGTAAAAAACTTCTCTCTTTCCTCAAGAAAATATCTTTATTCCTCATGTCCAAAAGATGTTGCAAAATTAAGACATGAGGACAACTTCAAGGTATTTCAAAAGAATTTAAAATATTGCTAATTGTTCGATGGTTTTCATAGAATTTCAATAGATTTTAAAGGATTATATAGGATGTTAAACAATCCATAGGATTATCAAAGAACTAAAATGGTTGCAAGTGATTTCAGAATATCTTAAGAGATTCCAAAAGATATCAAGAGATATCAAGAGAAGTCAATCGATTTCAAAAGATTTCATGAGATTTCAAAGAATTTTAACAGAAATTAAAATATCTAAAAGATTTCCAAGGGTTTCATATAGGATTTCAAAGAAGTTTACAGGATTTCATCATATGTCAAGAGGTTTCAAGGTAGGAGAAGCCTCCCTATAGTAGATAGCTTCTTAGAGTGGATAATTGCAAATAACAGCGAAATGACTAAAGTAAACTTAATTTAAAGATTTCGTATGCTTTATGTTGACAAAAATACATCTTAGGACGAAATTTCGGGTTCTAATTAATTACAATAACAAAAATAAGCAACAAATGTTATTACATTCTTATGAATGAGAAGGTATTGGTTTTATATGAACACGATAACTTTCGAGAGAATCATCGGGCTGGATTGAAAAAATTAAGCGATAATTAGAATTGTAAGGTTGTATGTAAAAAAATCAATATCTGGTAGTATTTTTTTAAAAAGTTTTCCCGTTCCGATTCTCCATTCAGGGATTCTGTTTGAAAGATTTGATTGTTTAGATCATTGGAACCTGAATTTGAATGTATGGTATGACTGGCACTTTGAGGTGGAGCTGAACAACTCGAAGTTTAAAGATTAATAAAAATAGGATTTTTAATGTATTTTTTGAACACACTAATTGTGTGAAATCGATTCTCAAAACTTGATCTTTCCTCCTCTTGACTCGATATTTCAGATTCGTGGTCTATTCATTCTTCTAAACTACTTTGAACCTTCTCGAAACGATCACAAAGCAACTAATGGATTTCTAATCTAGTTTATAAATTCAGAGATTCAAAATCAGTCTTTGCATTGATATTAGAAATTACGGCTTCAGAGCCGGTTAACGATCGCTTAATATTACCCCGGTCCCTTTTAAACTTCTTTACTTCGTTTTCCGACATTGTAGATGTTTTATCTATTTTTTATTCTTTATCAACGCATTCGAACAAACTAAAATAAACTGCTTCACACATTGAGATAAAAAAAATGATAGAAACAGGAATGAGCTAAGTGAAAAGGTAATTGGTTTGACTTACTCGGAGCAGAGTGTGGCGCGAAGGGAGCCATGAACCTGTACGATGTGATGTTGTAGATTCTCCTGAAGCGGCTGAGTTTTTACGTCGAGGCGAAGTTTTTGATGAATCCGTTGTTCATTATCATGAATGTGAAAGCGGCTACCAAGGGCCCAGCCTTGGCTAATGTAGAAGATTTTCTTTTCCTCTTTTTGAATTTAAAAGTATTTTGTGACCTTGAAGTCCTCAGCTTGGAAGATTGCACATTGCATGGAAGTTTTCTTCTTACCAGTGGTTGATTTGACAGTAACTTTGAATGTTTTGAAATTTCACTTAAGTTCACTGAGTTCACCAAGGGAGTGTGATGTATAAAATGTTAACGAAGCACATTAGTTCACACACCGATCATTCTGTGATAGAAACGTTAGTTAGAATGTGAGTGGCTTATCATTCTCACAATGATTTTGCTTCGAAAGTTCACTTCTTGTTTGTCATCACTGTCACTCACTTAACACTTTTTCACTGAATTATTATCCGGCTCGAAGGACCAATGTTTTGTGAGGGGCTTGAAAAGACAGCTTTTTATTGTCCAATAAAAGGTCAATCAAATTTAATTTAAATTAATTTATTCAAGATGAGTGATTGCGATTAAAGCTGGCACTTGGTGAACTCGCGTTTAACATTACTAGTAAGAACAAACTGCGCACGTTGAGAGATTCACTCTCAGAGATGACGTTTCTGCTACGGTGTTTGAATTTTAAGTGACCATCTCGAGAGCCTTTTGACAATCGCCCCCACACCCTTCCACTAGAGTCATTTGTGACAAAGTTTTATTACCTCCGATTGGCCCAAATGCCTTAAGCGCGTGCCTACCATCGGTCCTTCTCTAAAGGGGAATTTCGTATGAGTGGGGCAGTTAAGTGAGTCATCTATGAGGCTAGACTTAAGGAAAAACCCAAGAGATTTTACGATTCGGGGTTTTTGTTTAATCTCTTGGCTCGTCGTGAAGGCTAAATGAAATTGCTGTAATCCGGTAATTTCGAAGCAGACGAAGCAGATGTAAATGTATTTGTGAAGCCTAAACCAATATGTCAATAAATTTCAACTTTCTCGAGGACCTTCTGGAACTTATCCTACATTAAGTAATTTACAATTTCTATCGAAACATATTGTTACGCCGTAACACCTCCTAAGTTAGAAAAAATATTTTTCACGTAGTCTGTCTGTGTCGTCGTCGTTAACGTTGACGTCGTCTGTAAACGCGATAACTTCCGACAGGATTCTCGGGTTGGATTGCGCTTTGGCACACTTCATAAGGCTGTGAAAAGAAGCGACGAGTTTGATAGCCAGCCATTTTGGATACAAATTCAAAAACTTGAAGCATTTTCAAAATTCATTTTTTTCTTGATAAAAAGAAAATTATTAGAGTTATAGCAATTACAACATTGAAAAAATTTAAAGAAAATGAACATTTTAAGCCAAACAACGCACGATATGAAAAAAGGTCAGGAAAGGAAGAACGTTGCTTTTTGAAAGCCTTACAAGATTATTAGAAGAACTTTTCGAACTTTCTTGAAAAATCAATAATTCAAATTTCAAGTCATGAAACGTGAGATAAGGAAAAAGTTAATTAACCAAAATTATTACTTATTACAAGACCTACAAATTTTCTCCTGACCATTATTTACATTCTCATCAGTATTTTGTTTTAATTATAAAAACAAGACAATGAAAATACTTCTGTTTCAGTACCAATGCATATTAAGAATTGTAACAATATAAATTTATTGAAGTGGTACATTTTCCAGGGTATAGCGAAAAATGAAAATTATTGAAAAATAAACAACAGAGATTAAAGTAATTATGAAAAATAAAATTTGTACTTTAGTTTGCAATATCTGAATAAGCAGTTCCGGGCCGAGGTGTAGAAATAAATATAAAATACATTTAATATGTAGAAAAGTTTGCAGTTTGGACAAAATCGAGTGTAAAGCGCATCCTAGGTGCGCTCAAACTTGCGAGCCGCACGCGCTAATAACTAGTAACTTTGTTCTGAAGATTCGTAATTTTTTTCAAGTATATAACATTTTCTCAAAGCAATTTTGTTCAATAATAGGGTAGGGTGTGGCGAGATGAGCATAGTTGTCTTTTTCACGTCTGTATTTAAAATCTGCTAATTCATTGCTTGAAAGTAAGTCGTTATATATATTCTACAAACATTTTTAATTATAATTTTACTTCCATTTCCGCCCTGCCCTCCACCTTTTCAAGCCTTTTCTCCGTCCTTTCCTTCCACCCCCTAATTTCCTCTTCAATCTGCTTTATTTTAGCGTCTTTTTCTTTCCTACCCCTCTCTAACCCTTCTACTCTCTCCCTCAGATCTTTCATCTCCTTTTCCCATTTCTCATCTCTGATACGCAAGTCCTCCCTCCTGCCTTCCATCTGCTCCTTATTCCCCCTTACGTCCTCCCTCAGCCCCCTGATCACGCCTAACAGCAACCCAAGAGCTTCCTTCTCCGACTTTCCCTCCATTTGGGGGGGGGGGGTGACCTACGTGTCCTCCCGCTTTTCTCCGGACTCTTTTGGCTGTCTCTCTTCCTCTTCAAGAATCCTCCCCGTCACTTGCGTTTGACACTCTCTCTCTCTTTCTTACCTTCTCGCTTCCTTCGTTCCCACCGTTCCGTTTTCTCCCTCTCCCCGCCGCCCCACTCGAAACCCGACCACGCGCTGTTGACCGTCGTGGCACGTGGAAAATCTCCTCCCCGTCAATGTCACTACCAGCACTGCCAGCACTCTCACTGCCCACCTCCCGTTCTGCCGTCAGTAACTGGGACCTCTCCATGCAGTCCCCTCCGCAACCACCAGATGTCTCTGGAGAATAGTGCCGACTATTACCGCCAAATTTTCCTTTTATTTCCCTTTTTTTTCAATTCCTCACAGCCCTTGTATACGCCCCCTTCTCTTCCTTGAGACCCCCCAACTCTGCGGGAACCACCCTTGACCCCTCGAAGGCCCCAGACTCCTGACCACACACTCCCCCGTCTCCTTGCCAACCTAACCTCACTTTCTTTAAGAACCAAAATCCCACCTCACACCCACGCTGAAAATCCCTTTTTATCTCCCCAATTCACCCCCACACAACCCTACTCACCTGGTAGGCTTCCACCCTTACACTCCACTCACACCTTCCACACAGATTCTGTAAAATCCTCTCACCACTTGACACTGAACACATTCTCACATACTTGTTACCCGAAAATTGTTTGATCCACTGTTTCCTATCTAGTGTTGATCAAATGCCGCTTATAAGCAAATTATTTATATTAATTTATGCATGCAATTTTAAAAATCGTATGTCACCAGGTGTTCTAGTTGAGATCCTTACAAATATTAATCATAAGCATATATATTTTTAAAGCCGCCTATTTCTATGCAAATACTTAGATATTTTTTCAGCATAATCTCAAAAAACCGTTTTCCCATTTTTCTCATTTCCTAATGGATTTTTATGTGGGTGAAACTTTTGGACGTAGTCTTTTTACATATATTTTATACATCCCTAAAGTTTAAAACAAATTGCTTCACTGGGTTTTCAAGTAATTGAATAGACACACTGTCTGCAGCGACCCAGTGATGGCCAAATATTTTATAAAGCTTTAATCCTAAATTTATTTTTATAATTATATTTTTAACGTTTCAATTTGAAAATCATTTAATTTTGAACAGCTTTAGAATTGTTAATTCTTAAAGTTTTCCATGATTAATTACTATTCAGTTTTAATTTTTATAGTTGAATTTTGAATATCTTTAATTAATTTATGTTTACAGTAAGAAATGAATGCTTGAAAATTAAGATTGCAAAATGAACATTTTAAATAATGAATGACTTTAGAATTAGGCATGGTAAATTAAATGATTTCATACTAGAAAATGTTACAAATTTATTTCAAACTTGAATTATATTTAAAAAAAATCAAACTCATTATTAAAAATCGCATTATTTCATATGATATCAAGTTAGTACCGTCAAATGGGACAACTTTGGACAACAGGCTAACTTTGGACATTCCTAAATTGATAGTTTGAATTACTTAAGGTGGGTAGTTTTAACCAGAATCTAAAACCAGTCAAGGCTTGAACTGATTCCAGATTCTTGTAACAGTTTTGAGTAATTTATTCTATCAATTTAGGTAGGTTACGGGTATCCGATCTTACCCCCCATATCCGAAGTTACCCTGTTTGACGGTAACATTTCAAGTGATTGGAAAGGTTCTTCTATTACAAATTAAAAAGAATCCTCTACACATAAGTTCACTGTCATTCTTGTTTCTGTCCTTCCTCTTGAATAATGATTATAGACAAAAATTAAGAAAATGATCGTTATTTTTGTCACAGGTGTTCCTTGACCTTCACGTCAAAGAGTCAATTCGCGATTCACATTCGCACCCATACGGCCAGCACCACCTTCGAGTGCAACATCTGCGGGCGCACCTTCGTCCGGGACAGCTATCTGATCCGGCATCAGAATCGGGTGCACCGCGAGATGAGCCAGAACAACGCCAATCATAATCCGGCAACCCCGCAGAGCACCGGGGGTGGCACACCGGGCACCGGTTTCGAGAGTCCGGTGTGCGACCTGCGTTACAACGAGGGACCCTCTTCGTTGGATGGACTCGGTCCCAGCAAAGGGGGCATAGCAGCCGAGATCGCTAGTTTAGCCAAGCAGAACAGTCTACAACTTCCTCTTCCTCTGCTGCATCCGCAGACTACCAACTAGTGTTTAGACGGCAGCGCGTCTCAGCCTCTGCCGTTACAACAGTCACCGCAGCAAGTAATTTGTCCCACCTCGGCGTCCTCGCCGTTTACTCTAACCTCACCCCTATCTCACGAGCACGTAACACCCCAGAGTGTCTACCAAACGACGGGATCCTCCGGTCCCATGGACAGTTCCAATTCCCAAATCTACTCTCACCTGTCGCCCCCCATCGAACCGTCGGATTCCCACCAGTTGCACCGCGGAATCCCTCCGCCAGGGTTGCATCCTGCGCTATATCTTTACGCCCAATACACAAACACCAACCCCGCGATTTCGTATCCGGAATACATCCAACGCAATAACTGAAAATAAATCCATGCTAGCATTGGAGAACCGATCTTAATTCGAGTCTTGGATTAACTTCAGGGAAGAAAAACTCTAGCTGAATTGGAATGATTACTGCATTATTTCTATTGGGAATGGTAGTCGACCATTTTGCCATCTGGTGCCAAAAAACAGATCTGTAACGAGTAGGTCGAATTTTGAAGATGCATTTTAATTTGTCCATAAAAGTGTTTTTACCAATTTTTTATGGAGTTTAAAACAATTATCGAATAATAAAAAATAACTTCATCTATTTATTTTTACTCTTTATTTATTTATAACTCTTTATAATAAATGTTTCATTTCTAAATTAATACAAATTTACTTTGAGTTCATTTTTGCTTTAAAATAAGTTCATTTAAACTTATAATTTGTTGAAATCTGCAAAAAAAGTATAATATTTTTTGTTAGAAAAACATTTTTGTAAAGAAATGTGTTATGCAATAATTGCTTTAAACTACACAAAACAATGTTAACAATAATTTTATATGCAAATTAAAATGCATCTTTAAAATTCGACTGTCTCTTTCTAGTTCCAATTTTTGGCACCCCATGGTGTATCGCAGTTTAGCCATCCCCAACTACTTTAAAAAAATGAAATTGCAAGAACCGAAGTTTAGTCGCTTTCATTCAATAATCAATCATATTCTCTGATTCGGTTATACGCATGATTATCATCGTTGAATCTAGAGTCATTGTCTGATTCACCTACCAATTTTGTCCTTGAAGCTATAGTTTTTTTCCGGTAATGAGGGAGGACTTTCAGATTTAAAGCCCTTGGGAGGACCAGCCTTGAAATTTGAAGGTCTTGGAAATAGAAGGTTTTGAACTCGATTCTTTTCGAATTTGGATTTTTCTTAACTCCTTGAATTTTAGTTGAAGAATTTCGAGGCTTTCAAAAGCGAAGCCTTTCATATTTTTATTTCCATTTTTTCATTATGGACTATTCACTTTCTATTTTGAAAAAGGTTAACACTTTCTGCTTTCCTATTTTTAAAATTAGTCAATAATTTGACTGTTCGTTAAAAATTCGAAAGCTTTTCAAATTTAAATGAATTTTGATTGTTAATATTTTTTAACATTTACAGGCTATACATTTAGAATATTAGAAAGTATGACCACCTTTCAAACTAAAGCTTTTCAATTTTAGATTTGAATGATTACTAGTTGATGCTTTTAATATTACGCATTACCAACCGCTTTTTATTTTTATTAAATTCAGAACTCTGGATAATTTGACTTTATATAGGTTTTACAAATTCTAAGGTTTAATTAGTATTGCTTCTGCTGAGTCCCACACATTGTGCATAAAGGCATTTCTATCTTCTCTATAACTTTCATATTCCAAATAATGTAATGCTTTCAAGAATGATAGTTCTTTAGTAAAAGATTTCTTTAATATTCAACGATTGTGGGATTTGTATTTATTTCTACTTTCAATATTTTCGAAATATGGATGCTTCCTAATTTTAAAAGCAACCCTCTAAAATGTAAACGTTCACGAATTTTGATTTCTTTCGAAAACGTATGCTTACCAAGTTTGAAGCGTCTTCGATATTAGAGGAGTTACAGTTTTTATTTTTGAAGTTTATTTCAAATCGGATTGCTCTATAATTCAAAGGCTTTTCAATTTTTTAAACTTTACAATTTTATTTCTCTTAAATTTGAAGGTTTCTCACATTTTATTATTTTCTACTTGTAAATGATTTATATTTTTGAAGTTTTCCTTTTTTAGAAAGCTTTTCAATTTATATCCCTGCAATATTTACAAAAGCTTTCCAGTTTTGGATGATTTCCAATTTATTATCTACATATTCTAAATTTGGATAATTTCAATTTCGATAGCAATTACTGAAATCGAAATTTAGATCACTTTAAACTTCGAAAACTTTTTGTATGCTTAGCATTTCAAAAATTTTCACATCTTCTAATTCGAAGGTTCTCAGTTTTGGATTTGAATTTTCGTTGTCAGCTTGAATTCCATTTTTTTCAAATTATTTTTAAAAGATGAAAAATTCGAATACTGCAAGGCTTCAAAGCTTCCTAATTCCTTTGCTCTAAATTCTTCCCCATTATGATCTGAGTTTTCCTAGCTTTCTAAAAATAAAAACCTCGAAATTGAGAAGAATTTGATATAAAAATCCTTGACAAAATGAACTTACAATCGGAAAGTGGGGCCAATGCTAGCAGAGATCCATTCTGGGAAGTCTACACGTTTCTATCGTATCAGCACTTTTCTTTTGTATCTTTTTTAACTACGTCTGCGAGTATACATATATTATGCGAACATCACACATATTTATATTATATTTTTAAAGGAGTTTAGTCACTTGGATCTGTGATATAGATAGTAATTATTGTCTTAAATATTGGTTTTGCTGTTTCGATATACCGAACAAAAGGAAAGACAGAAAGAAATAAAGAAAGCGATGTCATGGAGCGATGTATTCATTGGTCAAAATGAACATTGGTCTCTACCGAAGGTGTTTGGTAGACACCCTACAATTACCGCAACAACACGATTACTACGATTCTTTAATACTAGAACTTTCGCTCATATCGATTATCTATTATTGACATCCCACTTATATTCCAATATCGATAACAGTGCTAGCTGATACTTTCTTCGTGCCCGAACCAGATTTAGATCCTCGAAACACGAATTTAATCAAAATTTACAGAAAGCACGAAAATGAAGATAGTTTTCGGGTACAAATCTCTAATGGCAAAGAATATGGAGGTTTGCGTATTTTTCTAATTCTGGTTCGTAATTGAAGTTTAAATTGTGGGTCATGGTTTCTCTTTGACTTGAAATGCTTTAAATATTTCGTTTAGATCTTTGGAGTGGTTCTCTGATTTAGAATTTAGATTCCTGGAAAGATGAGGAATTTTGTAAATTAGACTGGAACCCCAAAACTCAGTGCAGATGCCGCCTCTCCTTTTGGCGCTGTAGGGCGCACGTTTTCTAACATTTTCTATTATTCCTGGTGACCAGTTATTCGCTGAAATTTCGGACATGCGCAGTAGAGTTTAGTTTTTCCACACATGTGCACAGTTCAGGCAATAGATATTTTTACCTTGATTTTAGGGGCCCAAGAATTTTCGAGCACTTACATGTTAAGTTCCCCATGGGCGAAGTTGGCCGCAAACTTGGATAAAAAGGTCTATAGCTGATCATCGTGATCGCCATGAACAATACAGAATTACAGAAAACTTGCGCCGAATGGAGCCAAAAGGAGTGGCGACATCTGTTCGCAGTTTTAGGTGTCCAGCCTGATTGTCAGAGATTCACTCTTGCTCTCTGATTAATTTTGGCTTGAAGCGAGAGACAATATCGACCTGTGACGAGAATTTCCAACTAGATTTAAAATAGAGACTTTGAGCCATCAGTTCCATAGGTGTACTTATGCTTGACATATCGAGGTATACTTTATACGACGTTGTAAATACATATTGTACCCACATGCCTGGAGAATTTTGATGAAACTATTCATCCTTATTCGTCTATGGTCCAAAACCTCTTGAAAGATTTTCATAGTAGGGCTGTTATTGTAATTTACGATTTGTGAAACACTATTTAGCTTTTAGTTTTATTGTTACTAACACGGCTTCGAACAAGTGGGGGAACCATGACTGCCATGCGAGTTTTCATTGTTCGTTCAACTCTTGTAGACACCGCGGATAAAATTCGGAAGCGTCTTGCAACGGGCGAATTATCATACATACATTCATACATTATAATTATATTCTTCTATAATTATTTCTCTCACAAGTGACTCGAATAACGGCAGAAAAGCCAATCGTGATTTCGCATCAGCAATGCCTGGATATTTTCTTTTTCTTAGGTCCGTTTTTGCTAATTGTTAGTCTGTGGTTTCTTTTTTCTCAATAACTGCGCGCGTATGCCTGAGGCTTTCAATTCCCAGAGATATACATGAGAAGTCACCGAGGAAGACTGATTATCGTTATGGGGTTAATGTGTATTTTAAAAATGGAGACAGAGAATAGGCGAAATTTGGAAGAGGCAGCACTCGAGATTAAGTAACGGGGATTTTTTTCCGTGAGAGGCTCCACATTAGGGTGGTTTCATTTTTTTAAGCAAACAAAAGACCCCACAAGAAACCAATGGAGAAGCCTTTTCCATGCATTTTGAACGGGATCGTTTATTTCCTTAAATTGAGAAAAAAATGGTCTAACCACCCTAATGAAAATACTGTAGAGGAAAATAATGATCTTTATATTGGCTAGTCATTGTGCAGCTAAGAAGATATCGTATACTACAGAGCTGTGATTAAAGCCTCCAAGCATATTGTCGCGCAGGTCCTGTTTAGTAATCTAGTGATACGTTAGCTAGCCTACGTACATGATAAAAGTAGTGATTGTAGAATAACCGAAACTATTCGTTTTTACGAATCTAAGATCGCTCGAACGATCCAGATTCCGAATTCATTTCCACTATGAAATGATCTTCAACTTCCGATTTTCGATTCCAGTATTTCAAATGCTTCTTTCCTCTTGTCTAAGCAATCTGCTTAGTCGCTTTCAATTTAATGTTTTTCCAGCGCGTAGATCAAAAACATATTTTTTCATAGGGTCGGAGGGCAGGAAAGAAAATTTTTATAGAGCGTACTGGACAAAAAAAACGAACTAAAAATCGATCCCCTTGGGATTTCAGAAAACCCTCAGTTGGTTAAGATTAGATTTTCGTACACAATATGTGTACATGCTGTGTATATGTTTTTTTGCAGTAAAGCTTTTCGTTGAGTAGTAATTAAAAATAATTTATTTTCCTGGTTGATTTGCGATCTGAAATCGTCGTTTAATGATTTTATCGCGAAAGCGTTTTTCTGTCTTCGATGGATTTAGGACTTGTGATTATTAATTGATTGTTTTCATCGCAGAGAGACGCGCAAGAAAAGTGACGATCGAAGCAAGAAAAACTTTTCAGCCTTGAAAAAGCCAAGCTTGTAAATAATCTAAATAATAATTCATAATGGAAACTAATGAGTAAAGGGTCTACGTAGGTTAAATACACTTAGCCATTGGTCGAGATAATATTGTGTAAAACACCCGATGTAAAATAGTTTAAGGCACTAAGTAATACCAAGGCGCAACAGCTATTTTCTAATCGAAACACGTAATTTAGTGCGATAGGAATAACAGAAGTTAGATACTGATTAGCAGTCATACCTCATCGGCACCCCGCGAAAATCGTCTTTGATACAACATGACACTCTTTAAAGGGCCATACATAAACCACGTGGTTTGTTTAGGGGGGGGGGGGTAACCTAGTGCCATAAAATGGCGAAAAACGACAGGAAAAGTCGGAAAAACGGACCACATGGGGAAAGGGACGGGTCCAAAATCGCCGGAAAATGGGCCACAGGGTTTATGGGAGCCCCCTAACCGATATATATCGTCCATCGCGTCTTATTTTGCCTTTCGTTCAGTTTATATACACAAAAAAAAGTAAACATTCGCTAGTCTAATCCCCGTTTAAAGAAACGTGATAGAGGCAGTTCTGGTTTATAATCTAGGCCATAATTCTTTTCTAAAGCTTTGTTATTTTGGAAATATGTTAACAAACTTTATTTTTTTAAGTGTTTGATCTCAAATTTTTAGTGGTAGTTATTTTTAAATTATTTCGAAACTATTTAATTTGAATGATTTTGCTTTTCATGAAATCGATTTCCTAATTTAAATATTTAGTATTTTTGAAAGGAGTTTATATTCGTGTTTTGAATTTTAAAAATAATTAAATAAAAGTTTCTTTCAAATCCGTAGGTCTTCTAATTTTTGAGATGTTTTAATTTTAAAGCTATCTAATTTTTGATGCTTTTAAAATGAAATCCGATCTGAAGAACCCCGCACAAAATGTAAGGAAAAGGCGTTTCGGTGGATTTTTATTGACACTCATTTATTTTGTAGTTTATGAAACTAGAAGAAATTTCCCAATAGGACTTGGACCAATTATGGCTAGCTTTTTTCTGCGGGGTCTTTGGATAGATTCATAATTTTTGTATGTTTCTAGATTTAGAGTATCAAGTTTAACTACTCCAATTTTACATTATTTTCTAGTTTTAATTTTTTTATATTCGACGGTCTTCAAATTTTTTATTTTCCAATTTGTATAATTTTTAATGACGGAGTGTCCTACAAATTTCATAGAAATTAAAATGGTTCCTATTTTGGATCCTTTTAAATTCGAATTTCGAGTTTTCAATTCTTTTAGGCTTTTAAAGTCTGATACCTTTCGAATATTTGAGGCTTATACTTTAATTGGCTTGCATTTTCAAATTTTAAAATTCTGAAATTTAAATGTATTCAAACTTTCAAAGCCTTTGAATTTCTGATACTTTCAAATTTGAGTTATTTTCGAATTTAGAATTAAATTTTGAATTCTAAGGCTTTTTAGTTTTTAAATTTCAATTTTTAAAGCTCCTAAGTGTAGACGATTTTGCTTTTAAATGTGAAAAACAAAATCTGAATAATCTCAAATTTTGATTTAATTTTGAATTCTGATAATTTCAAGCTAAAATTGTTACGGCTTCAAAAGATTTCGAATTATCTTTACAGTCTTGAATTCCTTCTAAGTGTGAAATCATTTCTAAACAATCTGACTCAGAGATTATTATTTGAATTCTAAACTTCGCCTAATTTATAAATACTGTAAAAGCCTATTTTTGATATAAAAATGTATTGTTTTCTTTATATTTTAAATTTCTTTAAAAAATTGTTAAGTATAGACTATTCTGTGATATAAGGAAGAGAAAGCTAAAAATTGCGGTTTGGTCTCTTAGCTAAAGATTGTTAATTTAAGTGGATAAAAAAATAAAAAAGAGAAAGGCGACTAGTTTTTATTACGAGTGCCATTTCGCTGAAAACCAGTTCTGAACTCAAGTTTTAAACGGGGATCCTCTTCCATTCGATCGAATGATCAAATAAAATCAACACTGAACGGTAAAACATCGAAGCACAAAGTAATGTTTTATCCTTCTTTATATATATATAAAAACATATAGCTTATACGGATCGCAAAAGAAGGAAGCGCGAAATGCTTTTTTGAGATGTGTGCTATTCGTTAACGAATCATCTGTGATGAATGTGATCTTGACAATGTGACATGAAAAATGTGACATAGTCAGATTTGCCATCGACGAAATATAATGCACAGTAATAATGTAAACAATTCCTGTAAAAAGATTCATTTAAGTGAGGATAAATATGCAATTACAGTATCTTTACATCTAATCTTAAAGGAAATTCAGCTTTGCAAACAAAAAGTTATGAAAATATTTCTCCTCATTAAAATGAATTTTTGAAGACCAGATCTTCGTGCGAAGAAGCTTTGAATTTTTTTAACGTCAAACTATTGAGTTATATTTTTTGTATTTGTGACGTTGAATACTCAAGATCGGCTCTCGATTTTCTTTGAACAATAAGCAAGCTTGGGAAATCGGGGAAACTATTTTTTTACTGAAGAATTTGTGATAGTTTGTTATTTTTTAGTGAGATGAAAATTAGAATTATAGTGTCAATTTCATTACCGATTATTTGCAATGAAAATAAACATATAATGTGTATTTTTCAAGAGTCCATTATAATATTATTTTATATAGAGTGCTTGAATGCGTTTTTATTTGGATTACATCAATTCTGAATGACTTTCGAATTCGAGGATCTGAAAGTTTCTTTCCAAATGATTTAATTCGTTTTTTTTTTTTTTTTTTTTTTTTTTTTTAATTAGCTCTCCTTTATTTCAAATAAAAGTAATTTTCCTTTTTGAGTAAAAAGAGTAATTTGTTCTTAATGTCGTGATTGCACGAAATCCTCGTTTTCTGAAACTCGAGAGTCGTTCGTAGCTGATAAGAAAGCGCGAATTACGGCAATAACTTTCGATAATTGCACTTTCGTCAGGTAAGCGATAAAGAATGTGAAAGTGTGAGAATGCGCGGAGTCAAGAGAGTATTTCGAGAAAATTCTTCAGAGGTAGAATCGATTCCCAAATTATGAAAACAGCTTAGTGAATACTATAAAATTAATTAATTGAATCATTTATTCATTCAATCATTCATTTATTAGCCGTCTCTACACTATCGCACTCTATAGAAATTTATCCTCGTTTTTAAATAAAGGAAAATTGAGAGAGTGTTTAGAATAGCGATTAGTAGCTATTTGCGAGAGCGACTGTCAGTAAGAAAATGAAAAGAAAGATTCTCTCAAATCAAATCCAATTTCTAGAATCAAACTGGGTCTCCAGACAGATTTTAAGATTTCAAAATTGCTAGAAACTAATGATTTAAGGAGAATTTTACTTCGGATGTAAAATTAGGAATTACAGTCTAAGCTTGAGAGATTTCTATAGAATGCCAGACAAATCGTATGATTCACGGAGAAAAACTGGAAAAAGAACAGACAAGAGTTTGTTTTTCCAATCCAAAATGATTGAAAGCAATAGTAATTCATTTTTCACGCAATGAGAGGCCGAGAAACAAAGAGTTAAGTTCAAGAATGCAGAGAAACTCGAACAAAGGCATACTTCTAGAACAAACGTAAAAAAATGCGAAACCTATCTACAAATAATAATATTTGTCGTAAAAAAATGCTCGCGTCGCTCGAAATTGCGCCTGTACCATTTTGCTTCTTTAGCAGAGTACAATGCCATTTATTTTTGTAATACGTTTACGTAGGATAGTTCTTATTTTTATAGAGGTTTTACCATGCTACCGTAAGTCTTAGAGGCCTGCGTATCATAGGTTTAGAGAATTTTGTATAAATGGGGTGGAGGGCAGGAGATTCGAAAATCTGCGTTCGGCGCTCAAAACTGACCAGAACGTGCTTAAAATTTTTACCCCAATTGCAAAGACGCAAAACTATAATGCATAAAGTAGAATTTATATAGAAAAACGAGCGTCGAACGGGGATCCATGAGAGGAAAACTTGCAAATATTTCCAATGGAGAGCGATCCTTGGCTTGTTGAAAACTTCATTTTAAGGCATTTCATCAAAAATTTGAATATCCTCAATTCATTATAAACAAAAAATCTCGGGAGTTTTTCAGGAAAACGAGAATTTTTTAAATTTTATTAAATCAAAGAGTTTTTCCTGAAGGACTCTTTTTCCTCAATCTCAAAAAGTAATAGGTAATTAAAATTGAAGACAAAAAAAGGATCGTGTCTTCGGAATTGAAATAGGGAATGGACCCGCGTTGGCGTTAACGGAAAGACACCATAGTACTCTATTAATAAAAAGTATCTAACTAAGCGATAATCTACCGAAGTAATAACGACAATGAACGAGTAGGTAATTAGCTAGATCACGCGATGTTACATACCTGCAAAATATGCGAGTATGAAGGTACACACACAGGCTCAGAGACACATACGGACACTTTTCTAAGAGCAGTTTAATAAAAAAGATAACAAGCAAACATAGAAACAAAAAATCGAACAAGGGTCGACGCTTAAAACGTATATAATTTTCACCGACATATCCTGGCTAAACACATCCTCTTTACGTACATACTGCATATACCTAGTTATTATATATATATAAAAATATAAATAATATATATATTATATATATATACATGTTATAAATAGGCTATTTTGTGTGTAAACGATAATAATTGAATTATCATTATACAAGACCATAGGTACATATTATTATACATATAACGATGGTACAACTAAGGCAAGTATGTACTGTACATAGCTGTCACTTACCCTCTGCCCACCCCACATACGAACTATACATAAAAAAATTATATATATACATACACCCGTTAGTTTAAGAAACATTAACCATTGTTGTACTAATTATTATTGTGAATTATTATGAATTTATGATTATTAATTATGAATTATTATTATTATGATTATTACTGCGAGAACAAAACAATATGTTGCTATTATTTTAATTAGAATAATAAGCTTTACCACTAGCGGAAGTAGACCCTCACTTTTAGCACGATCGGAGAGAGAAAGAGAGAGTGTGAGAGATAGAGAAATCGTATTCTTCAAATTGGATTCTACCTCAATTTTATGATAAAGAATATTGTAATCGTGTATTCTCTTCAGAGGAGTTTCGAAGATAATTTTGAGTGGGAAGAAGAGAGTAAGACCGTTTTGAGAAAAATAGCGCATTGTTGGCCTGCAGCGACCTCATACTGTGATAATTATAAAGAATATTATTTAAATTAAGATTCGTTATATTAAGTGAAAAGCGACTTTCTGCGGTTGAGCGAGCAGTTGGGATTTTTGGTAATTTTTGTGCTTTTCGAATTTGTCTTCAATTCTAGATCTTGTAATGCTTCTTCAGATTTTCTGGTTTAAAAGCCTTAAAGTTTGATTCTCCTTATTTTAAACTACTTCCCAATTGTTGATAGAATCAAATTCGAAGGCTTTGAAATGTGGCTAGTTTTTAAAATCAAGAACTCTCCAATTCTGGATTGCTTCCTAAAAATAAAAATCTATCAAAGCAACGAGATTCTTCCAGCTAATTATCAATCTAGATAATTTGTACGTAAGTCTCGCTACTAGTCGAACAAAATTGGCTACTCTTCTGGAAATTGAAAAGGGAACTGGAAAGTTGAGATCGCTGTGTAAACGAAGTGATAATGCTAATGCTATAATGCTAATGCTAATGTTAGCTTTGTAATGCGAAATGTAAAATTTCGCTTAAACGTATTGTAAAGCATGTCGTTCCAAATGGTAGTTGACAAATACAGTGAGATACCAATACAAGATACATAATTATGTCGTTCCGTTTTAGGTGATACAGATTACAAAAATCAATGAATGAGTTTTACTTCCCGATTACTGAGAGCTTTTTGTTTTTATCACGCAGCTCGTTACTCTATCGATGTCGGTGAGAATGAAGAAGGCAAGGATCGCTAAAGTTAGACATAGACGATGATATTTTCAGTATATTATATTGTGATGTTAGGTTTTAAGCTGTGACCTAAGTCGGGAGAGCTACTCTGAGGTCGCTGTAGTCAGACTTAAACGCTAGCGTGAGGGATCACTTTCACATTTTTTAGGCCACCTAAACGTCTCTAAGACCTTATAGTTACAGCTACAAAAAGTATCCGTATAATTAATTGTCTTTGGATGATCAAAACGCAATGGAAATATATATTGTGATCGGCAAGCTACAATGTAGTTTGTTCGTATTATCATGAACAAACAAGAACACTTGAGTAATAAAGTAGATATCCATAGACAAGATCCTTTCGCTTTAATAATTCCTTGTACGTCAGTCACTAGTTTTATTTGAAAATTAAGTTTACTTCCAAATACAAATTCCTTAAATGTTTCCTCTGGAGTTTCAGTTCTTCTATAAAATACCAAGTGACAACTTTTAGGTTTACACACTGAAATAGAGTAATATTATAGAACTATAGAAATATAATAGAATATTGTAGAAGTTTAATTTAAATCCAAAGTCCTAGAAAAATACATATCGAGATTCAACAAAAAATCATATTTAAGTTAAATCATTGCAGAGCTCGCATCGTGCGACTTTTTTTAAAAATGAGACGTATTGGACCTTTTTCCGTTTTTCTCACAAGTTCGCTATACTTATTTTCAATTGCAATCAGAATGAAACTCATAAAGTTGAAATTCAAAACTAGAAAAGATTGTGCCACTTTAGTTGAGAACATTAAAAATTGAATCGTTTCTCATTAAAGCTTTATAATCAGAAAATTTTTAATTAACAGCATTTGAAATTGAATAATTTCTAATTTCTTGAATACGTATTCAAAGTTTTATTTTTTTCGAATTGCAAGCCTTAACAGTTGGACATTTTTAAGTCGAGTATGTTTAAAATCGATTAATTTAAAACTCTACCTCCTCTATTTCTCAGAACTCAGAATGAAAATCCAACTATTTTTGGTTAAAAGTTGATTCTTTTTGGTTAAAAATTCGGCCATTTTGTGAAAAATGTAATTGCTTTATTGAAAATTTATTTTTGTGTGGAAAATTTAACTGTTTTGTTGAACATTTGCCTTTTTGCATAAAGAATTTAACCTTTTGGATTAAAAATTCCTCTTTTATTGTATAAAAGATATATTTTTTCGTTGAAAATTTAACTGTCTTCTGAAAAATTCGTTTTTTTTTTGCATGAAAATTCACCTATTTCATTAAATATTCATTTATTTGGTTGAATATTTATTGCTTTTGATTCAAAGTCCGCCTTTTTGGTTATAAATGCAACTCTTTGGTTAAACATTTTTTTTTAAAGTTTAACTATTTGGTTAAAAACTCCCAAAAAAAAAAACAGAAAATGAAATTCCATATCCAAAGGTGAGGATCAAGAGAAGCGGCTACACAAGCTAGTTGTCTTCAAATATTCTTCAAGATGGTCCAGTCTTCAACTTGGAATGAAAGAAGGCAAAAACTCTTGCTTTTCGGGTAAAAGTTAATTTTTTTTTATTGAAAAGGCTACTATTATATTTTTGGTTCTTTTTTAGTTCTTTTTTAGTTGAAAGTTCAACTTCTTGATTAAAAAATCAATTGTTTGGTTGAAATATAACTGTTACGTGCTTCGTTGAGAATTCATCTTTTTTGGTAGAAAATTCATCTTCTTGTTTGAAAATTCGTTTTTTTCTTTATCAGAGTTTTTATCTGAAAATTTACCTTTTCCATTTTTTGTTGAAACTTTATCCTGTATATTGTATTGTATAAGATGAAAATTCATGTATTTTGTTGAAAAGTCGTCTCTTTGGGTAGAAAATTAATCTTGTTTCTTGAAAATTCAACTATTTTGTAGAAAATTCATATATTTTGTTAAATACTCGTCTTTTTGGGTAGAAAGTTATTCTTGTTTGTTGAAAGGTCAACTTTTTAGTTGAGAATTCAACTATCTTGTTAAAAATTCATCTTTTTTATTGAATATCATCTTTTTTGTTAAAAATTCATCTTTTCCGATTTAAAAGTCTACTGTTTTCTAAAAAATTCGACTTTTTAGCTTAAAAACTATACTCTTTTGTTGAAAATTTATCTTTCATGGTAGAAAAGACAGCTTTCTTGGTTCAAAATGAACTTCTTTGATGAAAATTCAACTGTCTTATAAAAAAATTGTCTTTTTGTCTTGAAAATTAAAATATTTGGTTGAAGTTTAATCTTTTTATTTGAAAATTTCACCATTTGGTTGAAAATCCATCCTTGCATGCTGAAAATTCAGCTATTTGGTTAGAAATTCCATTATTTTGTTAAAAATCGAATTATTTTTGGAAAATTTAACTATTCTTTTAAAGTCATCATTTTTGGTCAAAAATTCAACTATGTCATTCAAAAGTCATCCTTCTTGGTTAACAATTTATCTTTCTTGTTTGAAAAGTAAATTTTCTGTTAAGAATTCATCTGTCTTCAAACAAATTCGTCTTCTGGGCTTAAAAATCGTACCATTTGGTTAAATCTTTAACTATTTTTTGGAAAACTCGTCTCTTTTACTGAAAAGTTTATCTAGTTGGTTGTTAGTGTAACTGTTCGGTTGAAAATGATTTTTCTTGTTGTTAAAAATTCGTCTTTTTGTGTTGAAAATTCAACTCTTGGGTAGAAAACCATTTTTGGTTGGAAATTTAACTATTTTGTTTTAAATGCAATATATTTCGGCTTAAAATCTTAGGAATTTAAAGTGTTTCCCATTGAATTCAGTGGTTTATCTACACAATTTTATTTAAAACAATTTAAAAACGTAAACTCGGTATTTAGCCAACGGCTACAGTTACGTTCGGGGAAGGGGGAGGCCACAAGTGCTCAAAATTGATAACGTAGTTTATGGATGGCCCATAGCTGGAAAAGTCGTCCGTGTGACAAGAAAGTGACTTGTCGCCACCAGGCCTTCAAAAAAAGTACCCTGGCGTCGCCGGGCCTCGACTACACCACTGAATTCAAGGCATTGAATGATATCGTCACTGATTTTGAATTTCTTCAACGAAGCCTCAATGATCTCATCATCTTTAATTATTCTCGCACCAGCAGGGTGAGATTCGACCTGTTTAAATCTGCTAGACTTTCAATTGTATCCTCTTAATATCTTGTCAACTGAATATCCACCAATATGACATTAATCGTAGTAGAGAAGAACCGGAAACCTCTCGATCCTCTCTGCAGATCTTGTCAGACAATGTTCAGCAGACGCCAGCATTCTGGATTGAATTTCAAAAACTTCACTGTTATCCAGATGACAATAACTAACAGGCATGCCAGAAGTCCTACACAAGTGGACGTCTAGGTAAATGATAAAAAGGCAGAAACCGAATTGACGTTGCTAAAATTGGCACCACTGAAACCAAACAAATCTCTTCCAAACTGATGGCGCTATTCACTATGCTGTCATTGCACCAAGAAACCATCTCAAAATTATTAGTATAATAAAGTTTATTTCGTTCCCTGCCGTTTTAAGGGCCGTTTTATCGGCGCAAAAGCTTGCAGAATAAACTTGTCGTTTTATTCTTATCACAGCTGTAGATACCAAATCATTCATTCTGAGAAGGTAGCTCGATTCTGAAATTCATTACCGTTGAAAATCTTTTTACAATCGTGGCTTCTGGGCCAGAAACTTCAAGAGGGTATCCGGACGTATTTCACCGTTACACTTTAACCGTTGTGGGAAGATTGAAGGAACCGACATTCATTTCGAAACCATTCACATCATCTCATTTAGTCGGAAAATTTTTTCTTTGACCAAATCGAGAACAATAAAATCAAGGAATTTGACAGCCCAAGCAAAGAGCACTAATTCTTTATAACTAGCACTTTTTACATCCAGTAGTGTCATGATCAAGCATTTGGACGAGTGTGTGATCCTGAGGCTGCCTCAAAAACTTACATTATTCTTCTCGGATTGGTCTTCTTTGTCTCTACTTGTACGAATAAGGGGTGGTTTTTTGGAGGCTCTGAAATGTGAATGTTATAGGACTAGTTGGTTTTACTTATTGGTAGAAGACAACTCTACACTGAATCTTCATTGTGATTTCCCTTGGGATCTCATCGCCGGTTGACTGATCTTTAAAAAATCAAGTCATTTAGAATTTTCATCAGTTTCCTGTATTCTTATGAGAATAATTATCAAATTAAGAATTAATTAATAAAAAAGTGCTAAATCCTTTCTTTCCGACTAGAAATTGATGTTATGAAAATCACATTTCTGACAACGAAATTCAATATCATAGTTGAATTTACTTTCTTCCCAATTTGTGAATAAGAAATTGGAAAAAAGTAATCCACTTGTGAACTAATAAAGTCCGCGTTTTTTTTAGTTACCCGTCATTCATCGGGATAAAATTTTCTTACTTTCGAAATGAAAAAAAAATGATTTCCCGAATGAAAACCGAAAAACGGGGGAAAAACTAAACAAAACAGTAAATTCAAGGCATTATGTGATGAGAAAATGAAGCTGGCTTTGACAATATGAAATAAAAAAAGGTTGAAAATGTTCACTTAAAGGTTAAGACTTATGTATAGTACAATATTAATTTAAATACTTTTAAAAACATGCATTTTAATCATGTGGAAATGTTAATTTTAATATTTAATACTTAATCTCTTACGCTATGTTAGTATTTTATTATTTCAATAAGTTTAAAATACTCACAATTTAAAAAAAGACTGCAATTCGTCTAAAATCACATTATATGCTCTACAATATGTACATATTGTAGCCTTGTTAATAGTTCTTACTAAACTGTTGAGTTTTCTTTATTAAAATAAATAAATTAATAATTCCATTATTTCTCCATATTTTTCTACCTTCTGTTTACTTTTGTTTCTTTAAGTAATAACTTTTCAAAAGTTCTATGATTTTAGCCTTTTTAAGAAAACTTCTAACGACCTCTAAACCACTCTAAACTTTGTCATTGTAGTTAACTTCATTCTTGCTTCTAACAACTCGAATTAACCGTTTCTCTCATGTTTTGCCGTCTGAAGGTTTTTATCCGAAAAATCATCAAATTCTTAATAATTTCTTGATTTCAAAAGTAAGAAATGATGAGAAAATTACACCCGGATGAAATACTTCACATACGTAAGCTAATCAGTATAATTTAAACTAAAATATCATTCAATCTTTCGCAACATGTAACTACTTTTCATGAGAAATATTTGTTGCACTGATTTTGTCTCTAAAACACAAACTAAAAAATTAAGCTTTCCCATTCGGATGCTTTAATGTTTAACAGATTAAAAATGTTGAATCACCTAATGAATAAAACATTACTTACAAAAATTGCACTCGAAAACAATTTATTCAATCTCCACATCTACAATAGCATCCTCGACAACAATCTGTTCGGAAATTGCCGGAACCTGCAACATCGGCAAGGGATCTGGAGAAGGGCTGAAGAAATTACTTGAAGAGTGGTCTTTAAAATATTCTCCCCCCTTCTCTTCATATTCTTTCCGAGTTACCAAATATTCACTGATGTCACCATTTAGACCAAAATCTCTAGCTCCATACCAAGCATCCAAACTCGTATTTTTAGCGATATTCACTTTGAAACTGGATCCAAAGGGCCTTATCTCTTTCAGCTCGCGTTTTAGTCGATCCAACAAACCAGGGTAAGAGGCAGGTCCTCCAGTTAAAAAAACATTATTCGTAAGCCTCATTTGTACCTCGGGAGTGTATCGTTTCAAAACAAATTCTATCGTTTCTGCAATTCCAGCTTCGACAAGGCCTATCATTGAGGGCTGAAATAATAATTCCGGAGCTCGAAGACGTTCAATTCCCACATGTAACTGATGAGTTTCTCCTGGAATCAGTTGAACGCTAGATCCTGCTCCGTCGAATTCTGGGTCATGGTGACGAAGCACGTCCTCAAGTTCTATCAATTTCTCCTGCTCGAGTTCAGAGTCAGAATCACCACCCTCCTGTGGGGAAAAAAGAAATTCGTACATTTCGGATTTCTAAAATTTCACGAAGATTTCAAAAATTTCAAAGATTTCTAAGATTCCACAAAGATTTAAATGATGTCACATGGATTCCAAAGATTTCACAAAGATTTAAAAGATGTCACGTTTTCAAATCCCCGGCAAACCCCCGGATCGAAATGAACGTTTTTCCCTATTTTTTCTTGTGCTGTGTGTGTTTCAATTACAAACATTTGTTTAGAAAATTAATATTCTTTTACCAGGATCGGTATGATTTTACCAAGAGGACCTATTGAGGATCAGTTTTAGAGAAAATACCTTGAAATGAAAAGTCAAAACATCATGTTAATCAGAAAAATAAGAAATTTATTACTTCTAAACTAAAATTAAAAACAATAATGATTTTTCCTTGAATTCTGCCAAGGTCTTAGCTTAGAAGAAATAAGTTTTAAGGATTCAAAATTTTCATATACTTAAACAATTAGGTATTTTCACATTAACCACCAGCTAACTTCACTTCATTGAGTGCTCAGGGGAAAACAATGGCACAAATGCACGGAACAAAACTTTATTTATGCTATATCTTCGTAAAAAATAGTAATTATTGTCATTTTATTATTTCATTGAATAGTAATTAAAAAATAAGAACTAATTTTCAAATAAACTTATATATAAAAAAAATTAGTTTTTACGAAGATATTAACAAAATAGGGTAAAAATGGATCAAAACCCATGCATTTGATCCATTGTTTTCCCCTCAGCAGTTAACGAAGTGAAGTTAGCTGACTATACAGTGAAAATGCCTAATGGATTTATAAACGATTTTACAATTTAAAATTATTACGACTTATTTGTTCTAAGTTCTGATCTTGGCGGAATCAAAGCAAAGTCAGCACAGTTTTGTCAAAACATCGATTATATTTGATAGAATATAAGCTCAAGAAAATGTTATTATTTGCCCTTTTTTCATAATACTTCTGAAATTGTGGTAACAAATATTTCAAAGTAATATCATGTATTAGACGCAGAAATGTTATATCATTTACCCTACTTCGAGTAAAAAAATATCATTTATTTTATTATCAAAATTATATGATTGTTTCTTGAACTTGTCAAAAAAAAAAGTTTAATATGAAATATTCGCTTCTCAAATGAATAATTACTGAACACGAAACATACTAAAAGTGTAATGAAATTAAAAAACAATAATTGGAAAAACGTCCACCATATATACGTTGATTAAAAACAGTATAACTATTACTAAAATAAATACTAACATGAATAAAAAGTAAAATTGGAAGAAAAAAAGTTCTAATTAAAAATCTGTCAGAACGAATAAATACTTTTATGTACATAAAAACATGAAAACAATTTATTGGAAAAATTATTATTTTTTCGACTTTTTTTAATTTGGAATGTTTTACTCCAAAAACTAATAATTGTAAAACATGGTAACCGCTGGGCCAAGAAATAAACGGGAATTTTTAAGACCGAGAAAAACCTTTTTAAACGTCTATATCAAATCAGTAATTCCACTTTAGAAATAACCCATTGGTAGGACATAATTTAAATTCAGATTAAAATATATCCGGTAAAATCCGACTTACTATACTACTTTACCATTGCTTGTTATTTACTCAATCTCAATCATATTATTTTTAAAGATTATTTCCTTCATGGTTTGTTTCTTCTCCGATACAGCCTCTACGCTTCTAGACTATCAGAAATATATTTTATTTTATCTTGTTTTATTTATCCTTTACAACTCTTTACTAATTTTATCATGATCTAAATGCAATTTCAAATAACTTTGCTTTCAATTTTTTTTAACAGATTTTAACCTTAAAAATTGAACTGTTTCAATTCTAAAGCCTTAGTAGTTAAACAAATGTAAACGTCCGATTGAAACTTTATAAACTATTTTCAATTTAAAATAATTTCAAATTAATAGATTCACAATCAAACACTTTTTTTCATTTCAAACCCTGTGTTCAAATATTTTTTCAGTTTAAAATATTCCATTTTTACTCTATTGCTAATCGAAATTTTTAAAAGGACATTTTTTCAATAGTTAGGAATATTTTACTATTTATTTTAAATGAGCAATTATAATTCAAATATTCAAAACTAAGCAATTTCAAACAGAGTTGTTTTAAATAGAAAGCCTTGACTCGTTATAAGTTCATAGTGCTAAATTTAAACTTTGAAGATTAGAATTTTTATTGTTTCATTTTGTTAAATTTTTAATTTGCGAGCGAAATTATTGAATTTTTGTTGTATAAATAACCACTGAACAGTTATTGATTTCAAAATACTTCAAATAAAAATAATTTGACTTTTCATTTTAAAACATCTCTTTACTTTCAGCCAGAATGTTCTGTATGTTTACAATGTTAGCTTCATAAGCATTGCAATTTATAGACATATCTCCGTTGTTTTTACGTATATGACAAGATTATTCTATAATCTTATATCGCATGGGTTTTAATTTTGAATTTAAATAACTATTTATTATTTTATATTTAACATTTAGACTTGGAAAATTACATTAAGCTGATGAGGCCATACGTTTAGCGGACGAAATGTCGTTTTTTATAATACGAAATACATTAAAAAAAAAAAATGTCACCGTAAAACTAACCATCATTTTATTACTAAAATCTTGGTCGAAAACCATAACATCAACTTAAATTCAATGTTTAAAGTTTCAAATAAGTTTAGAATTATTCTGCCAGATTGTGAATTATTCCGCGAACCTGGGCATAGGACTAACTACGGGAAGCACACTATATTATCAACTATTTTGTAGATCTTTTAATTAAATCAACAAAATATCCTACGACATTGATATTTTCAGTCAAACTATCAGTCAATTCACTGAATTAATTAAAGTTTTCCATTATACGAATTAGGCTATTATAGGTATCATATTAATTGACATTTCTACGTTTAAAGTCCACTATGTCTTCACGCCTGATACATATGTAACAGTATGTAATCCACTGTTCAAAAGGTGTAAACCGTAAATAAAACTAAACTACATACGAGTGATAAACCCCTCTGACATTTAATTTTACTAGAATCTGTTACTTACTCGATTTATAACTTTGTAAACGTCCCAATCTTCGTCTCGCATTCCAAAGTCATCATCTCTTTTTTCTTTCCTAGCCAACTGGCTGATGATCCGCATTCTTTCTTGTGCCGCTGCTGTTCTGCGTTTCGCCATATCTTGCCTTCGTTGTCGCTTTGCTAGGCGTTTATCTAATATATCCTGCCTAAAAAGTAAAATAGTAATTTAGAAACCCAAATTCATAATTAGACAATAATCTTCCTCCAAAAAATGTCCCTTCTACCTTTTCTTTTTCACGCTGGTGATCCACTCGTCAAAATCTTGCTGGTCTTTCGGCTGAAGACTTTGCTTAATTTTCGGCTTTTCCTCTATGACAATATTCTCCTCTTGAGAATTCGCAGCGACTATTTTTTGGCGAGTCCTCTCGACTTTTGCTTGGAGATTGTGGATCATTTTGATCAAGTCTGCTTCGTTCCCAAGGGAATAAGACTTTAAGGCTTGCTCGAATTCCTCCGTGTCGCCTTCTTCTAAAATATCTTGAACAGCTAAAAGCTGGTTGAGTTGTTCCTCGTCTTCTGCAAGCTGAGAAAAAAATTGTAGTAATTAAGTATTGAGTTTATTTATTTAAGATTAATTGAGTAAAATAATTTGTTATGGAATTTGGAATACTTACTCTCTCTTCCCTTTTTCTAGCATTAATTTCCATGAGACGGCGAGCAAGCTCTCTTTTTCTTTCTTTCTGTTGTTCGACAGTCAAACCAGGAGTGCTTGTTGGTGCAACATAAGGCAGTTGAACTCTTAAAATATTCATATCGTAATAATCGGGATCCGCCCATTTAGAAATCTCCTCTTGATAGTCGAGTGTGATTTTAGAGTGATAATGTATTAGCTCCTTAAAAGACAAAATTAATCAAATCCTATTATTATTTAGGGAACGTCATTAATTACATAACGTAAGGATGATTTTTTAAATGTTATACCCCCTCCTCTCTACTATAAGGATTCGTAAGATTTTTATACCCCCCCCCCCTTCGTACGAAAGATTTTATATTTTTTTACTCAATATATAAAAGATATATCAGTTATTTTCACCGTAAACGAGATTTCAAAGGACTTCAAAAGATTTGAAAGATTTCCAGTGATTTGAAAATTTTCCAGTGATTTGAAAATTTTCCAGCGATTTGAAACTATTTCAACAGATTTCAAGGGGTTTTAAGGTATTTCAAAGAATTACAACATTTTTACGGAGTTTATCGAGATCTGCAAAGCTTTTTAGGGATTTCATGAGATTGCAATGAATTTCAAAAGAATTTAAGAGTTTGAAGAAATTATCTTGCATAATTTCAGAGAGAATCTTAATTTTTAATGCGATTTTACAATATTTTAATGAGCTTCAAGGAGTTTAATCAGATTTCTAGCAATTTTACTGGGTTTCAAAGGATTTTGAGAGATTTTAAGGAATTACGAACAATTTCCCCGGATTTCAAGGGAGTTAACGAGATTTCTAAATACTTCCAAATAAGTCACGGCATTTCAAAGGATTTCATATGATACCAAAGTATTTTCACTGATTTTGAAGGATATCAGGGGATTTTAATGGGACTTTGAAGATTTGCAAGGACTTGAAGAGATTTCAAAAGATTTGCAAAGATTTCAAAGAATTTTAAGCGATTTTAACGTATTTCACAAGATATTCAAAACTTTCAAAGGATTTTAAGTGATTTAAACAGATTTTAAGATTTCAAAAGATTCCAAAGTATACATCAATGGATTTCAGAAGACTTCAAAAGATTTCAAAGAATTTTAAGAGCTTTTCAAGGATTAAAAAATATCAAAGGATTTACGGACATTATAAAGAATTTGAAGTAATTTTAAAGTATTTTGAAGGATTTTAAAAGATTTCAAAGTATATATCCACGGATTTTAATGGATTCCGAAAGATTTCAAAGGATTTTAACGGATTTCAAGAAAGAAAAAGGGGATTCGATGATTTCATGGGATTTCGAAGGATTTTAATAGATTTCAAACGATTTAACGGCATTTCAAAGAAGTTCCGAACATTGTAATATAAATCAGGATTTCAAGTGATGTCAAGGAATTTCACAGTTTTTGAAGGGTTTTAAGAGATTTTAAGAGATTTTAAAAAAGTCACGACAATCAAAGTATTTTAAAGGATTTAATGTGATATCGAAATATTTTCACGAATTTTGAAAGATATCAAAGGATTTTAATGGATTTTAAGAAATGTAAAGGGGTTTCGAGGATTTCACGGATTTTAAGGAATTTCAAAAGATTTCGAAGTATATGTATGGATTTTAGAGGATTTCGTAAGCTTTCAAAAGATCTAACGGAATTTCAAAGGATTTCCGAATATTATAAAGGATTTCAAAGTTCCTCCAAAGAGATCTCCTAAGATTTCGAAATATTTCACGGAATTTCAAGGATTTTGACCGATCTTTAGAGCTTTTCACGGATTTCTACAGATTTTAAAGGATTATAAGGGATTTTTATGGGATTTTAAAGATTTCAAGCGACTTTAAGCATTTTCACATGATTTACAACATTTTAAAGGATTTACAAAATTTTCAAAAGGATTCACAGAATTTTAAAGGATTGCAAAGATTTCCAGGGATTCCATGAGATTTCATGAAAGGTCTACACAAGATTTCAAGAATGATAAAAAATAATAAAAAATAAATAAAACAAATAATGACGTAAAGTGTACAATAGCATAAAAAGGAATTTCAACAGCTAAAATAGGTGTTAAGTAGCATATTTTAACAAAATAATTAGAAGGAGGAAGCTTACCTAAGAAATTCTCTGACCCCCCTCAACCCAAGAAAAAGCCTTACGTAATCAATGGACGCTCTCTTATCTCTTTTTCTACTGACTTAAATTTTATTCCAAAAAAATATTAATATGATCA
Organism: Andricus grossulariae; assembly: GCA_011634705.1. NCBI lineage: Eukaryota > Metazoa > Arthropoda > Insecta > Hymenoptera > Cynipidae > Andricus > Andricus grossulariae. Next base: position 204,851 of record JAABKJ010001755.1, read on the forward strand.
AATCTTACTTCAGCTCGACTAGGATTGATCGCATTCACATGAACTGGATATTTTAATTGCAGTAATCTGTGCATGTAGGAAGTTATATGATAACCACCAACGTTAATTCTTCTTGAATTTGCCGCATCAACTTTTCCATCTAACACTGGAATAATGTGAGTCGTGTGATACCCAATGCTGACAATTAGCCCATCGGAAGCACAATTGTTGTGGTGATAAGAAAAAAGACAATCTACACCATAAGCAATCGAGGGTACATTATAGCATTCAAATAAAAGCTCGGCCATCACTAAAAAATATTCCGAATGAAACACTGAATATTAAGGGGTTATATCTAGCAATGTTAATGGAATTTTCAGGACTTTTTTTAGCCATGTTGACAACATTTTCTTGAATTGGACTACAGAGGATTGATTATTACATATTTGTAGGTACTTTTTCATTAAAAAATGTTGAAAACTGGGAGAAATAGCCTCTGTCGCAAAATACGCTTCTTTATTATTACTTGTGGTGAGCATGATAAATCTGGAACAGAATATCTGAAATCAAAAAACCAACAATATTTCATTAGTATATTCCTATACGGAGTTCGTGAACAAAGAGATTATCATTTGCACCAAAATTTCTATTTTTTTCGGGCCAAAACACCGAATGTTTGGAACCTTAAAAATCGACATTTTTGGAAAAATTATCGCCATTTTTTAAAAATCTAAATTTTGCTAAACCCTTCATTAACGAACTCCGTATATGAATATACTAATGCATTTTTTAAAGCTTATTTTTATTTCAAATAATCCGTTCCAGAGTTATCATACTCATGATAATATTTAAAAAAGAACGCGTTTAGCGGCAGCGGACAGATTTTCCTCAGTTTTCAACATTTCTTAATGAAAAAGTACCTACAAATATGTAGTAATCGATCCTCTGTAATCCATTTCAAAAAAATTTTTGTTAACATGACTAATAAAAAATCTTGCAAATCACTTAATATTACTGGATATAACGCCTTAAGTAGATAAATAAATGTCTTAATTTAACATACACTTACAGTTTCTAGAATAATTTGGGTTGAGAAATGCTTCCGTTAAAATAATGGGATGATTTACAGAACCAACGGTGTCGATACCCAGGTGGGTAAATGTGTAATCGAATATTTGTTCCTGTGCCTCGAAATGAGTTACGACATTTCGGTCAAATTGAGTTTTTAGCTGGAATCTAACAGCTTCGATATTTGCTATCTCATTTCCTACTTGCAATTCTCCATCTTTTTTCCCTCGCTCTTTTCGGGGTTTTGCAATGAGATTCTTGAATATTAAAAGCGGATCTTTGTCTGTTGCCCAACCAACTCTACAGTTATAGGATCCTGAGAATAGTTTTAGTTTTCAGTATTGCTTATTAAATTATATCAATATTTTATTAGGAAAATACCAGTTATTAGAATATATTTTCACGAAATAAACAATAATCTTGATTTCATTGGCATTTAGTTATTAAAGTTTAATTTTGTATAGAAATGATGTAAAAAATTTACAATAAATTTAGTACAATTTTCTTGTTACTGTATAATCATAGTATAGTAGTACTATTATTTTAGATGATAAATTTCGTTAATTATTACAAAATTTTTGTTGATTCCATGAGAATAATCATTTTATGTAATTTCTATGGAGCTTTTAAAATAATAGAATTTGGAATGAGATAAATATTCTCTATATTTCTAACTATTTGAAATAAACAAAAGAAATTTCAGAACTTCTGTTTTTGAACAGTTTGAGGTTACTTTTTCTATCACATATTTATGATCGTTTCGCATATAAATTTCGAGGATGAATCGAATAAATAATCAGGAATAGTTGTTATTAATCATTTGTAAACGTAAATAAAAGTTTTTTTTATAACAAATATATGAATCTAAATAACAATTCTATTTTTAGGGGTTAGGAAATTAAATCTCACCGTTGTCGATAACAAGTGGAATTGAATCTGCTCTAACTTTTTCAGAGTACGTATGAATTATGTCGGCAACTGATTTCACATCTTTCAACTCAAGAATATCCATTTTGAGTAAATAAAAACAACTTTTTATATTCAATATTCTTTACAACCATACAAATACACTTGCGTCTGCGCATATCACCCACATCAATATTCGATTCGATATTCGATTCGATACATCGATACTTTTCCTTTAAAATTAAACATTTTGAATCCTAAAGAAAATTGTCATACTATATTTAAAAATGTTGTACTTTCAAGCCATTGTTAATAATTTTTTAAATTAAAATAGATATATAAGGATATACAATATGTATTTAATTACACGATTTCCAGGCACGTTTGGTCCGATTTGTCCCTCGTCCGCACGGATAATTTTCGATTTTATATTTGATTGTTTTTCGTTTGGTTAATATATTTAATAATATTGTTAAAAAATTGTCACATTTTACAGTAATATGCACAACAAAAATGAAAAATTGAAAATTAAAAATTCGGAAAAATTAGTGAGACCGTCACCGGTAGAGGTCTCGAACTTCAGCGCTATCAAAAATTTCAATCATAAAATATAAAATAATAGAATTTATGTGAATCTTTTGAAAAAATTAAAAAAATTAATTATTTGTAGTATTACAATGAAACGATGCAGATGCTTATTTTACAAAATGAAAAAATTCGTATTTTGAACCTGTGGAAATTTTTTTTCAGATAATATAAGAAAAATAAAAACGAGACCTGCTTTTATTTTTTCATCAGTCAAAATGTTGCACTATCAGTTTAACCTTACAATGTGAAAATTAAAAAATTAAAATAGTAAAAATTTAAAAAAATCTCTTCACATAATCCAAATTTAAAGTATTTTCTAAATTTTAATCAAGATGGATCAAAAAATGCCATGTGTTTATGATTTTTCACGAGGAAATGGCACTGGAGTTGAAGAAGCCATCGGAAATTGGGGGTTTTCAAATAGAGTAGCCAGCAGTGGCAACGAACTCCAAAGAGTAAAAAATATTTTTTCGCAAATGGACTGTTTGTAAGTCTAATTTTATGGAATTTAATTAACTTTTTATGAAGTTTCGTATTTTTTATAATTCAATACTTTGAAATTCCTTTAAAATTTTAAGTAGGAGCCGACTATTTATCTAATTTTAAAATAAGATTTTGAGTATTTTATTTCTTGCTATCTATCAGTTACTGAATATAACGCAAGTTCCTGATATTTCGTATTTCTGATACTTGTATTGATTTTTCATTATTATTAATTTTCAATAAAAATTTCAGACGTGGTAATAAACCAACGCTGTGTGTGAAATACGATTGCAGACATGATCCTGAAGCTTGGCATGTGAAACCAAGTCCTCACGAATGTAAACCAGCCTGGAATTTTCCTTCCAAACGGCCATTAATTACTTATAGTTCAACTGCTGAAATTATGGTTCGATCAAATTTAACAGACTGTCTTCCTGACCTGGCTTATCCAATGTCTGGTCGAAGTTACTACATCCAGGGTGTAAGTTAATTATTTACTAGAAAATATTTTATTTCATCCTTCATAATAGGAAATATAAACTTGTTATTATTTTTGAATAATAAAAATATAAAATTGTAGCAGAAAATTTAAACTACTTTATGAGAAAATGTGAGAAATGTGGTTCGTGTTGTTATTCAAATTTCTCTTTTATGTTTTTTTTTCATTTATAACTAATTGTGATCAATTATAATATTTTCTTTGTTTTTTAAATGTAATTAGTCGAGCAAATGGTATCGAAGAGGACCTGATTGCTGCCCACAGCCGAGTTGTTTGGCACCCCAGTGTCCAAGGCCTTGTCATTAAAAAGTTGAGGTCAAGATTTCATCCGAATATTCCATCTTGTAATTTCTGCTTTTAATTAATTAAAAAAATTCACCACTTATTACTGTCAATCATTATTGAAATATATGTTAACTTTAGGGATTTGTTCAAAATGAAATTATAAATTACAAATAAATATAATATATACGCGGGGCTCTACAAGGATGGACCAACCCTTTCCCTAGCTGCTCGTGGGAACAACAATGGCACCACCAAAACACCACTATTGTTTTTAATGAAAAATTCAACTATTTGGTAGAAAAGCCCAATATTTTGTTAAAAATTAAACTATTCATTTGAAAAATTAGCTACTTCGTGAAATTTTTGTTGTTTGTTAAAAATTAATTTTTCAAACTGAAAATGTAACTATTCCATTTTTGAGTGAATATTCTACTTTCTTATTAACAAAATTATCCTTCTTAGTTGAAAATTCAACTATTTTAGTAGAAAATTGGTAGAGAATTAATTTTTTGGTGAAAATGCATAGTTTCGAGTGAAAAATTCTACTGTTTTGTGAAAAATCATATGTTTTTTTTTAACATTTCTTTTTTTCTGGTTCAATTTAACTGGTAGAAAATTCGTTTTTCTGTTAAAAATTAATTTTTTAAATTGAAAATGTAAACTATTCAAGTTTTAGATGATAACTTATTTTTCTTAGTTAAAAACTTAACTGTTTTCGCAGAAAATGAAACTATTTTGTTAAAAATTAAATTATTCATTAAAAAAATTAACTACTCAGTAAAATTTTTTGTTTACTTAAAAAAAATTAATTTTTTAAACATAAAATGTGATACATTTCATTTCTGGTTTAAATCTTATCTTTTTGTTTTTAGAATAAAATTCAACTATTTTGTTAAAAATTAAACTACTCATGTGAAACTTTAACTACTTGGTAGAAGAAATTTTTGTTGATAAAAATTAATATCTTAAACTGAAAATGTAACAATTCCATTTTTAGTTTAAAACTCATCTTTTTCAGTTGAAAACTTATCTTTTTGTTTTCAGTTTAAAATGCAACTATTTGGTGAAAAATTCGACTATTTTGGTCGAAAATTCAACTACTTGATCAAAAATTCAACTATTCATTTAAAAAATTATCTAATTGGTAAAAAAATGACCTTTTTTGTTAAAAAATCATAGTTTTTTTTTTTTTTGTTAAAAAATCATAGTCACCCATTTTCTTGAAAATTCGTTTTTTTGGGTAGGAAATAATGCTTCTTTTTTGAAAATTCATCTTTTTGGCTGTCGATTTCACTATTTTATTAAACATTCGTCTTTTTTGGTTCGATTTAACTAGTAGAAAATTATTTTTTTTTGTTGAAAAATCATTTTTTAAACTGAAAACGTAACTATTCAAGTTTTGAAGGAAAGTTTATCTTTCTTAGTTAAAAACTCAACTATTTTGGCAAAAAATTAAACTTTTAAAAAAAAATTTAATTATTCATTTAAAAAATTAACTACTTGGTGAAAAGTTAGTTTTCTTGTTGAAAATTAATTTTTTAAACACACAATGCGACACATTTCATTTCTGGTTTAAAACTTATCTTTTCGTTTTTAGTTCAAAATTCAACTATTTGGTGAAAAATTAAACTATTCATTTGAAAAATTAACTACTTAATGAAAATTATTTGTTTTTTTGTTTGTTAAAAATTAATTTCTTAAACTGGAAATGTAACCATTCCATTTTTAAGTGAAAATTCAACTTTTTAGTTAAAAAATTAACTTTCTTAGTTGAAAATTTAACTATTTTAGTAGAAAATTGGTAGAAAATTAATTTTTTGGTGAAAGTGTATAGTGTAGAGTTGAAAATTCTACTGTTTTGGGAAAAATCATCTATTTTGTTAAAGATTCGTCTTTTTTAGTTCAATTCAACTGGTAGAAAGTTTGTTTTTCTGTTGAAAATTAATTGTTTAAACTGAAAATGTAAATATTCCGTTTTTGTATGAAAACATATCGTTTTCAGATGAGAATTAATCTATTTTGTTAAAAACTAAACTATTCATTTAAAAACTGAACTACTTGATAAAAAAATTTTGTTGTTGTCAAAAATTAATTTCTCAAACTGAAAATGTAACCTTTTGTTTAAAAATTAAACTATTCATTTGAAAAATTATCTAATTAGTAGAAAAGTAACTTTTTTGTTGAAAATTCATGCTGACGGGTGGAAAATTTAACTTTTTTGTGGAAAAATTATAATTTTTAGTTGAAAATTCATTTTTTGGTTGAAAATTCAACTATATAGGTAGAAAGTTTAACTATTTGTTTTCGGTTTTAAAATTCAACTATTTTGTGGAAAATTCATGTATTTCGTGGAAAAATCATTTTTTGTTGTTGCTAAAAATTCATTTTTGAACAGAAAATGTAACACATTTCATTTCTGGTTGAAAAGTTATCTTTTTGTTAGGCTTAAAATTCAACTATTTTGTAGAAAACACAACTATTTTGGTAGAAAATTCAACTATTTGGTTTAATTTAACTGGTAGAAAATTGTTTTTCTTTGTCGAAAATAATTTTTTTTCAACTGAAAATTTAACTATTCCATTTTTGAATGAAAACTTATCATTTTATGTCGAAAACTTATCTTTCTTAGTTAAAAATTCAACTATTTCAGTAGTAAATTCAACTACTTTGTTGAAAATTAAACTATTCATTTGAAAAATTAACTAATTGGTGAAAAATTGTTTTTTTTTTAAATTAATTTTTTAAACCGTAAATGTAACGTTTTGTTTGGAAATTTAATTATTTATTTGAAAAAATAACTACTTGGTAGAAAATTAACTTTTTTGTTGAAGATTCACGCTGTCGGGTGAAAAATTTAACTGTTTTGTGGAAAAAATTATCGTTTTTAGTTAGAAATTCAAACATATTCTTGAAAATTCAACTATATAGGTAGAGAGTTAAACTATTTGTTTTCGGTTTAAAAATTCAACTATTTTGTGGAAAATTTATGTATTTTGTTGAAAATTCTTCTTTTTTGTTTCAATTTAACTAGTCGAAAATTCGTTTTTTTGTTGTTGAAACTTCATTTTTTAAACAGAAAACGTAACACATTTAATTTCTGGTTTAAAACTGATCTTTTTTTAGTTTTAAAATTAAACTATTTTGTAGAAAATTCAATTATTTTGGTAGAAAATTAAACTATTTGTTCTCAGATTTAACTAATAATTTGAAAAATTATTATTATTATATTATATAGTCTTTTTGGGTAGAAAATTAATGTTCTTTTTTGAAAATTCATTTTTTTGGCAGTGGATTTAACTAGTTTGTTAAACATTCGTCTCTTTTGGTTAAATTCAACAGATAAAAAATTCGTTTTCTTGTTGAAAGATAATTTTTTTAACTGAAAATGTAATAATTCCATTTTTAGTTGAAAACTTATCTTTCTTGGTTAAAAACTCAACTATTTTGCAGAAAATTAAACGATTTTGTTAAAAATTGAATTATTTAAAAAAAATTTACTACTTGGTAGAAACTTTGTTTTTTGTTAAAAATTAATTTTTCAAACAGAAAATGTGATACATTTCATTTCTTGTTAAGACTGATTTCGTTGTTGTTAGTTTAAAATTCAACTATTTGGTAGAAGAGTCAACTATTTTGTTAAAAATTAATTATTCATTTGAAAAATTAACAACTTGGTGAAATTTTTTTTTTTTTTTTGTTAAAAATTATTTTCTTCAACCGAAAATGTAAATATTCAATTTTTGAGTGAAAATTCAACTTTTTTAATTAAAAAGTTATCCGTCTTAGTTGAAAATTGAACTATTTCAGAAAAAAAAGAAAATTTTTGTTGAAAATGCATAGGGTCGAGTGAAAAATTCCACTGTTTTGTGAAAAATCATCTGTCTTTTTGAACATTCGTCTTTTTTGGTTTAATTCGACTAGTAGGAAATTAGTTTTTTCGTTGAAAATTAATTTTTTAAACTGAAAATGTAACTATTCTATTTTTGGATGAAAAAATAACCTTTTTAGTTGAAAATCCAACTATATTGGTAGAAAATTAAACTATTTTGTTAAAAATTAAATTATTCAGGAAAAAAATTAACTACTTGGTGAAAAATTTGTTTTTTTGTTGTTAAAAATTAAATTTTTAAACAGAAAATGTGATACATTTCATTTCTGTTTTAGAGCTTATCTTTTTGATTTGAGTTTAAAATTAAACTAGTTGGTAGAAAATTCAACTATTTTGTTAAAAATTAAACTATCCATTTGGAAAATTAACTACTTGGTGAAATTTTTTTGTTTCCTTTGTGTTGTTGAAAATTAATTTCTCAAACTGAAAATGTAACTATTCCATTTTTGAGTGAAAATTCTACCTTCATAGCTAAAAAATTATCCTTCTTAATTGAAAATTCAACTATTTTTGTAGAAAATTAGTAGAGAATTAATTTTTTGGTGAAAATGCATAGTTTCGAGTGAAAAATTCTACTGTTTTGTGAAAAATCATCTGTTGTTTTGAACATTCGTGTTTTTTGGTTTAATTCAACTGGTAGAAATTTCGTTTTTTTTTGTTGAAAATTAATTTTTTAAATTAAAAATGTCACTATTCAAGTTTTGGATAACTTATTTTTCTCAGTCAAAAACTTAACTATTATGGCAGACAATTAAACTATTTTGTTGAACATTAAATTATTCATTAAAAAAATTAACTACATTTCACTTCTGGTTCAAAACTTATCTTTTCGTTTTTAGTTTAAAATTCAACTATTTGGCAGGAAATTCAACTATTTTGTTAAAAATTGAACTATTTGGTTAAAAATTTAACTATTCATTTGAAAAATTAACTAATTGGTGAAAAATTAAATTTTTGGTTTGAAAATTCATAGTACCGGGTGAAGAATTCAACTATTTTGTAGAAAATTGATGTATTTTGGACAAAAATTCAATTATTTAGTTCAATTTACCTGGTAGAAAATTATTATTTTTTGTCGAAAATAATTTTTTTAAACTGAAAATTCAACTATTCCATTTTTGAATGAAAACTGATCTTTTTTAGTTGAAAATTTATCTTTCTTAGATAAAAATTCAACTAGTTCAGTCGAAAATTCAATTATTTTGTTAAAAATGAATCTATTCATTTGAAAAATTAACTACTTGGTAAAAAGTTGGTTTTTTGTTAAAAATTAATTTTTTGAATTGAAAATATAACTATTTCCTTAAAAATTAAACTTTTTATTTGAAAAATTAACTACTTGCAAGAAACTTAACTTTTTTGTTGAAAATTCATGCTGTTGGGTGGGAAATTTACTTTTTTTCTGGAAAACTTATCATTTTTAGTTGAAAATTCAAATATTTGGTTGAAAATTCATCTATATATGTAGAAAGTTCAACTATTTGTTTTCGGTTTGAAAATTCAACTACTATGTGGAAAATTCGTGTATTCTGTTGAAAATTCATCTTTTTTGGTAGAAAATGAATCTTCTTTTTTTAAAATTCATCTTTTTGGCTGTCGACACAAATATTAATTTCGTTAAAAGTTCTTCTTTTTTGGTTTAATTTAACTAGGCGAAAATTCGTTATTTCCTAGTTGAAAATCCATTTTTTAAACAGAAAATGTAACACAGTTTATTTCTGGTTTAAAACTTATCTTTTTGTTTTTAGTTTAAAATTCAACTATTTGGTAGAAAATTCATCTATTTTGGCAGAAAATCCAACTATTTGGTTAAAAATTCAACTATTTATTTGAAAAATGAACTAATTGGTAAGAAATCAACTTTTTTGTTAAAAAATTCATAGTGCTGGGCGGAAAATTATACTCACTGTAAAACAACCCATTAGAAACGCGAAAAAACGCAGAATAAACGTGAAATCCGTATATAATTAGCCCACGGCTTTGTTAAAAGAAAAAACTACGGTTGCTATTCGACTGAAAAAAGAGGTCACCATATTTTTTGTTCATAAAATTGTATTGAAAATATTTTTTGTTGTTCCATAAGCATGGGTATTATTTCATATAGAAATAAATGCTCATCATCCTTGGAGATTGGAGAACCAATGAACGAACCATCAGACTGAGCAGACTGGTTCTCGATTCTATGGCTGTCGCGTTTTTCCCCAAAAAAAGAAATAACCTACCAGTGCTTTAATGTGCATGGACTACCGAAGAGCGAAGCTATGAAAAAGCTCGTACAAGCGTCTGATTATTGAAGTCGATTAATGATTGATCGACGTAAATTTGCCACGCCTCGGGGAACATCTCTAAGTAGAGGGCGCTCTCTCTACAATAAAAAGAGCGATGAAAGGATATGAGATACAGGAAGAACATCTTCATTTTGATCGATGACGTCCAATTATATATTTTTTTTATTCCATACTATGTGTACTCTAATTAGGTGCTTAAGTATTCATTGATCTTTGAGAGACAATTAAAGGGTGGCAATACAGAATTAGAAATAAAAAAAAATCTGATTTTTTCAGACGAAAGAAAAAACATTCTGGAAAATTGGAACTTGTTCGGCTGCGGATTGCGATAATAAATTCACCCATCAATTAGTCTTTTGATGTGACACTGACCACAACTTGGAACAGGCTCAGCTGCGGATTGCGATAAAAAATGTAATCATCAGTTCAAATGAAAAATGGAAACTTACTTTCGACACACCAGAAACAAAACAAAAAAATTTGAATAGAGACAATTACCCAGTTTCGAGGAAATATATGTGTCAGTTGAGAATCTGAAAGTGACACTGATCACAACTTGGAACAGGCTCGGCTGTGGATTGCGATAAAAAATGTAATCATCTGTTCAAATAAAAAATGGAAACTTACTTCCGACATACCAGAAACCAAAAAAAAAAACTTGATTAGAAACATTTACCCAGTTTCAAGAAAATATATGTATCAGTTGAAAATCTGAAAGTGACACTGACCACAACTTGGAACATGCTCGGCTGCGGATTGAGATAAAAAATGTAATCATCAGTTTAAATAAAAAATGAAAACTTCCGAAATACCAAATACAAAAAAAATCGATTAAAAGAAAATTGTCCAGTTTCGAGGAAATGGATGTGTCAGTTGAGAATCTCAAAGTGACACTGACCATAAATTGGAACTGGCTCGGCTGCCGATTGCGATAAATAGTGTAATCATCAGTTTAAATCAAAAATGAAAAGTTACTTCCGACATACCAGATACTTGAACTTTCAAGCAAAATAGAGGAGTTTTCAGCAAAATAGTTCAACTTTTAACCAAATAGTTAATTTGTAGCTATATAGTTGAATTTTTAAGCATGTAGGTTAATTTTCAATTGAGAAAGATGGATTTTAAGTCAAAATTGTAGAATTTTCTAAAATAAATGATTAAAATTGAACCAAAAACTGCTGCAATTTCAACCAAAAGTGATTTATTGCCAAAAGAGATAAATTTTCAACCCTAAAAAAAGATGAATTTTTAACAACAAAGTTAATTTATAACCGAATAATTGCATTAGCAACTGAATACTTGAAGTTTGATGCAAAAAAGATAAGTTTAAAAAAAAATAGTTAACTTTTTAACCAAATAGGTAAATTTTCAAGTCAAAAAGACGACAATTTTAGAGGGCAGTTGAATTTTCAGTAAAAAGTTAATTTTTAAGATAAAAAGATGAATTTTCAACAAAAAAAGATTACTTTCATACTATAAAAGATGAATTTTTAATCCAAAAGGACGAATGTCCAATAAAACAGTTGAATTTACGACTAGAAAGGATGATCTTAAAAAAATAGTTGAATTTTCAACCAAGAAATATGACTTTTCTATCATAAAAGAAGAAGTTTTAATCCAAAAGGATGAATTTTCTACGAAACAGTTGAATTTTTAACCAAAAAATATGACTCTTACAAAATAATTGAATTTTCAACCAAAAAAGATGACTTTTCTATAATAAAAGATGAGTTTTCAATTTAAAAGAACAAATTTTCAATAAAACAGTTGAATTTTCAACCAAAAAATATAACTTTTACAAAATAGTTGAATTTTCAACCAAAAAAGATGGCTTTTGTATCATAAAAGATGAGTTTTCAATTCAAAGGGACGAATTTTCTATAAAGCAGTTGAATTTTCAACCAAAAACGATGATTTTTTCTATCATACGCTATGAGTTTTTAATCCAAAAGGACCAATTTTCTATCAAATAGTTGAATTTCCAACCAAAGAAGATGATTTTTACAAAATAGTTGAATTTTCAACCAAAAGAAGAAATTTTCAATAAAAAAATTGAATTTTCAACCAAAAAATTAAACTTTCACAAAATAGTTAAATTTTCAATCAAATATCTGACTTTTAACAGGACAAATTTTTCACATAACAGTTGAATCCTCTACCAGAAAGATGAATTTCCAAAAAAGGAGATTAATTTTCTGTCCAAAAAGACGATTTTTTAAACAAAATAGATGATTTCCCTACTTATCAAGGATACATTGTCCTCCAAAAATGCAATTGTTAAATTTACAGACTAAAAAATGAATTTTTAACCATAGAAAATAAATCTTCAAACTAAGAGGTAAATTTAAAAAAATCATTTGTAACAAAGTAGTTCAACTCTCAACCAAGTAGTTGAATTTTCGATAAAAAAGATACATTTTTAACCAATTAGTTTAATTCTACACTAGAAATATGATTATTTAACCAAAAAGATTTATTTTCTATAAAAAAAATGATATTTTTAACAAAGTAGTTCTACTTTTAAGTAAAAAGGTTGAATTCTCAACAAAAGATCTAACATTTTAGTTTTCATTAAAAAAAGACTTTAATATAAATAGAAAACAGTTGAACTGAACCAAAAGATGTGACATTTTTGAGAAAAAATTTTTTTTCAACTAAATAAGAGAAATTTTCAACCAAACAGTTGCTTTTTTGATTTGAAAAAAAAATTTAACAAAAAAATAAACGAATTTCTAACGAAATAGTTCAATTTTCAACCAAAGAGATGAATCCTAAACAAAAAAATTAATTTCAACAAAATTTTAATTGAAATCAAAGTTTACCAAGTAATCCTAAAAAAAATCTAAATTTTAAAATAGATTAAATTGTAAAGTCTCGCCAAGACTTTCTCTTTTTTGCAATGCTAACCATCTCTTCAAGTTTGAAGCTTTTTCCGATTTAATAAACTCTCAAAGTTTCTGTATTTTTTGAATAAAATAAATTCTAATTTATTGTTTTGAATGACTTGGCAAACTTTATTTGTAATGATTTCAAGTTCAATCGATTTCTCTGTTGATTCTGCTCATAACTGTTTACTTGACGGAATTTTTGGTATCATAGATGTTTTTCGTGAGATCAGTTATGCTTCAAAATTTCTCTGAAAATTGCTTTTTTTTTTAGAAATCAACATTATTATTTTATCAAGTGGAAGAAATGCAAGGGTTGGAGTCTAAACACAAGTACCTATCATAAAACAGTCTTCGGCTTTAAAAAACAATTTTCTGGCAACATAATACTTGTTTCCTAGAAACGAATTCTGCGAGAAAGGACAGGCCACAATTTTGCTCCCCTTCTGAGGGGTGCTTTAAAACTCGTGTTGCGACTGAAAGCGATTTGCATTTTACAAATAAGAAGCAATCGAAGATGGTCCAAGAGGAATGTCTCACTTATCTATTTACGGATCTTCGCCTGGTCCTTCATCTACATACAATGTCGAATAAATCCGCACGTATGGAATGAGAATTTCAGACAAACGTAAATAGATCAGAGTTTTTGCATAAACTAAACTGAAATGACCATTTCCAGATCTTTCAAACAATTTTTCAAATTGGGAATATCAAGATTCGCGGTAGCGAATCATTGCCAAGTACAAAGATCGAAGCTACCAAGAATCCTTATCCGGAATAATCAAGTGGACACCTGGAATAATCATGTGCAGTAATCATTTGGAATGATGATTCGAATCATTTGAATGATTGTATGCTTGGAATCGGATTGGATCGGATGATTGGAAGCATTTGGGATGAGATGTGGAATAATCATTTGGAAAGATGAATGGAATCATTTCAATTATTATATGATTGGAATGGGACTGGAATCGGATTGGAATAATATTGAAATCGGATTGGAATAAGATTGGAATCGGATTGGAAACATATTGGAATCAGATTGGGTCAGATGATTGGAAACATTTGGAATGAGATGTGGAATAATTAGTTGTAATGGTTGGAATTATTTGGGATGATGAATGGAACCATTTCAATGATTAGATGATTGACATCATATTGGATCGAATGATTGGAAACATTTGGAATAAGATGTTGAATAATCATTTGGAATGATGAATGGAATCATTTCAATGATTAGATGAATGGAATCAGATTGGAATCGGATGATTGGAATGATTTGTAATGATGAATGAAATAATTTCAATGATTAGATAATTGCAATAAAATTGGAATAGGATTGGAATCGCATTGGAATCGAATTGGAATCAGATTGGAATCAGATTGGAATCAGATTGGATCGGATGATTAGAAAAATTTGCAATGAGATGTGGAATAATCATTTGGAATGATTAGAATCATTTGGGATGATGAATGGGATAATTTTAATGGTTATATAATTGAAATCATATTTGAATTGGATTGGATTGGACGATTGGAAACATTTGGAATGAGATGTGGAATACTCAATTGGAATGATTGGAATCATTAGTAATTATGAATGGAATCATTTCAATGATTAGATGAATGGAATCAGATTGAATCGGATGATTGGAATGATTTGTAATGATGAATGAAATAATTTCAATGATTAGATAATTGCAATCAAATTGGAATAGGATTGGAATCGGATTGGAATTGAATTGGAATCGGATTAGAATCAGATTGGTTCGGATGACTAGAAAAATTTCGAATGAGATGTGGAATAGTCATTTGGAATGATTAGAATCATTTGGGATGATAAATGGAATAATTTCAATGATTCCATAATTGAAATCGGATTGGAATTGGATTGGATCGGACGATTGGAAACATTTGGAATGAGATGTGGAATAATCAATTGGAATGATTCGAATCATTTGGAATGTTGAATGGAATAATTTCAATGATTAGATGATTGCAATCAGATTGGAATCGAGTGATTGGAATGATTTGTAATGATGAATGGGATAATTTCAATGATTAGATAATTGGAATCAAATTGGAGTAGGATTAGAATCGGATTGAAATCGAATTGGAATCGGATTGGAATCAGATTGGATCGGATGATTAGAAAAATTTGGAATCAGATGTGGAATCATCATTTGGAATGATTAGAATCATTTGGGATGATGAATGGATTAATTTCAATGACTATATGATTGAAATCGTATTGGAATCGAATTTGAATTGGATTGGATCGGATGATTGAAATCATTTGGAATGATGGATGAAATCCTTTCAATGATTAGATGATTTGTATCAGATTGGAATCGGACTCAAATCAGGTCGGAATCGAGTTGGAATCGAAATGGAATTGGATTGGATCGAATGATTGGAAAAATTCGAAATGAGATGTGAAATAATCATTTGGAATTATTGAAATTATTTGGAATGACAAATGGAATCATCTCAATGATTACATGATTGGAATCAGATTGGAATCATTTGTAATGATGAATGGAATCATTTGAATGATTTGATGATTGATATCGGATTCGAATCAGATTGGATCGAACGATTGGAAACGTTTGGAATGAGATGTGGAATAATCATTTGGAATGATGAATGGAATAATTTCAATGATTAGATGATTGGAATCGGATTTGAATCGGATCGAAATCGGATTGGAATCCCAATGGAATAAAATTGGAATCGGACTGGAATCGGACTGGAATCGGATCAGATCGGATGATTGGAAACATTTGGAATGAGGCCTGGAATAATAATTTGGAATGATTGGAATCATTTGGGATGATGAATGGAATAATTTTAATAATTATATGATTGAAATCGGATTGGAATAGGATTGTCATCGGATTGGAGTCGGATTGTCATCGGATTGGGAGTGGATTGGATCGCATGATTTGAAACATTTGGAATGAGATGTGGAATAATCCTTTGGAATGATTAAAATCATTTGGAATGATGAATGGGATCATTTCAATAATTTGATGAATGGAATCAAATTGGAATCGGATTGGAATCGGATTGGAATCGATTTGGAATCAGATTGGAATTGGATTTTATCGGATGATTGGAAACATTTCAAATGGGACGTGGCATTGTCATTTGGAATGACTGGAATCATTTGGAATGATGAATGAAATCATCTCAATGATTACGTGATTGGAATCAGATTATTGGAATCATTTGTAATGATGAATAAACTCATTTCAATGATGAGCTGATTGGAATAGGATTGGAATGGAATTGGAATCGGATTGCAATCAGATTGGATCGGATGACTGGAAAGATTTGGAATGAGATGTGGAATAATCATTTGGAATGAGTGGAATCATTTGTGATGATGAATGGAATAATTTCAATGATTATATGATTGAAATCAGATTAGAATCGGATGAGAAGCGGATTGAATCGGATGATTGGAAAAATTTTGGATGAGATGTGGAATAATCATTTGGAATGATTGGAATCATTTGGAATTATGAATGGGATCATTTCAATGATTAGATGAATGGAACCAAATTGGAATTGGATTGGAATCGAATGATTAGAATCATTTGGAATGTTGAATGGAATCATTCGGAATGATTAGGTGATTTGAATCAGATTGGAATCGGATGGAAATCGGATTGAAATCGGATTGGAATCGAATTTCAATCGGATTGGAATCGAACTCGAATCGGATTCGATTGGATTGGATCGAATGATTGGAAACGTTGGAATGAGATGTGGAATAATCATTTGTAATTACTGGAATCATTTGGAATGATGAACGGAATAATTCCCATAATTAGATATTTGGAATCAGATTGGAATCTGATTGGAATTGGATTGTATATTAATTGGAATCGGATTATATATAATAATTGGAAACATTTGGAATGAGATGTGGAATACTCATTTGGAATTATTGGAATCATTTGGAATAATGAATAAGCAGATTGGAATTGGATTGGAATTGGATTGCATTTGAATTGGAATCGTATTGTATTCAATGATTGGAGACAGTTTGGATGAGATGTGGAATAATCATTTGGCATTATTGGAATCATTTTGAATGATGAATGGAATAATTCCAATGATAAGAATGTTTGGAATCAGATTGGAATCGGATTGGAATTGGATTGTAATGAAATGGATTCAGATTGTATCTAATGATTGGAAACATTCGGAATGAGATGTGGAATAATCATTTGGAATGATGAATGGAATCATTTCAATGATTAGATGATTGCACTCAGATTGGAATCGAATTGGAATCGGATCGTAGTCGGATTGGAATCGGACTGGAATCGGATTAGTTCGGATGATTGGAAACATTTGGAATGAGATGTGGAATAATCATTTGGACTGATTGGAATAATTTGGGATGATGAATGGATTGGAATCGGATTGTCATAGGATTGGATTCGGATTGGATTGGATGATTTGAAAAATTCGGAATGAATGTGGAATAATCATTTGGACATGTCGACATAATTATCAACCGATTTCAGTTAAGCTTTCCAGTTGACTGACCAACCATTTATGAATCATTTTAGTGGTAATTTTAGTTTAATGCCCTGGAAACTTTGACATTAAAAAAAAAAACAATTTTCTACCTGTGCTCACCTGTAAATCCTAATCTATTGAACTGATTGGTACAAAATTTCAATGAGAAGGTAGTAGCAACAGATTCGCATACATCCTTTAGGATTTTTTGATATCTAGAATATTTTTTGGAAGTATACGTAGTAAGTGTAAAAAATGAAAATTTAGAGATAACATAAATGTTACAAAAACTACAAACACTGTTTTCGCCCGTTAAGACGTTAATTAGTTCGTTCAAACCTTCCCCTCCCATATTTTCCCTCTCCTAGTACCTCTACAGTCCCTCTCCTCTACTTTCCCTCCCCATACTGCAAGCATCGCTTCCCCATCCCTTGTCTAACTTATTTCTCATCTACTTTCCCCTCTCCTCACTTACCCTCCCCACATTCTCCTCCCCTCACTTCCCCAACTCACCCTCCCAACATTTCCCACTTGAATCATCCTACTCCCCTCTCCTCATTTCCCCCACATATCCTACGTCCTCATCCCTCATTTTCTCTCTCCTAATTTTCCCTTACTTTCTCCACGTCACTTTCCTCATTTCCCCGCAATTCCTTTTGCTCCCCCTCCTTCTCATTTGACCTCACTTCCCCTGCTTCCCCTTCTTTCATTTCTAATCACTCTTTCTACTTCACATCCCATTATTTTCTCTATTTCCCCTCCACTCATTTCCCCTGCTTCTCCTACCATCATTTGCTATTATTTCCCTTACTTATCCTTTCATCATTCATCATCATTTTATTAACTTACCCTCCCATCCTTTTCATACACTTCCCTCTACTTCCCCTACCACCCTTACTCCCATTTTCTATCACTTCTTCTACTTCCCATCCTCTTATTTTTCTCCCCTTATTCCCCCTCACTTCCTTAACTTGCCCTACTTTCGTTTCGCCTCCTTCCCATATTCTCATTTCTCCAAATTCTCTCCTCATTTCGTCTAACTTCTCCTACTCCCCTTTCCTCATTTCTTTTACTTTTCTCTCCCATTTTCTCGCGGTTTCCCTACTTCCGCTCTACTTATTTCTCATTACTCTTCCTACTTTACATCCCCTTGTTTCCTCTTCTCTCTCTCCCATTATTTCCCCTCACTTCCTTAACTTCCTCTACCTTCATTTCTCCTCCTTCCCATCTCCTCCTTCCTATTTGCTAATTTGTCCTACTTCCCATGTCCTCGTTTCGCCCACTCCCCCTCCCCACTCTTATCTCACTTTCTTAACTTTCCCTCCCTCCATTTCTCCTCCTTACCATTCTCTCATTTCCCCTACTTCCCATCCCTTTATTCCCCTTCATTTCCTCTACTTCCTCTCCCCTCATTTCCCCTCACTCCCGTTACATAATCTTCCGTCACTGTCTCTACTTCCCGACTTATTTCCCCCACT